>JAEAOA010000858.1:1305000-1310000 GCA_016746295.1 Potamilus streckersoni | reverse complement strand
CCTCCTTCTCCACATCTTAACCGCAGTGACAGCTGCTCACAAGGCACCGTCCCAAAAAAATTCTAAGAGTGACCAGGCATGCTACAGAGCTTACTGGATTTATCTAAGCAGGAACTATCCGAATTTGTCCGTTGCGAGCGTGATGCCTGTCATCAAGTTGATACGATGTAAGGACAATCGATATCTAGTATACAAAGATATGGACAAATGATGGGGATGAGTGTCTTTATGCTCCTGAACGCCCACAGATGGTGACTAAAAGAAGTGCATACCAACACCATCGTCGTTTTTCTGTCGAAAAAGGGAAAAGGACAGTCTCATCATTCGAATAAGGGGAGGAATTTTGTGTTTCTTTTGTTGCCACAGATTCTCAAAGAATTTAATCAATTACCACAAGCCATAAAATAAGATAAAAAAGACATGTGCCAAGCCATAGACGTTAGTGTACGTTTGCTCTTGTACCAAAAAGACGTGAATGCCACTCCCTTGCCAAAAATGAAAAGAAGGAAAGGACTGACTCTTCGCTTAGCCAAACATTGGGACATGCTGACCATCCTGTCAAAAGCCTCTCCACCAATGCAAAAATAACTCATCCAAACCGCCTCTAAAGACGTCATCGATACCATGAGCGAATGTTGTCTGATTGTCTTGAAAGTAACGATGCCTTTGTCAAATCACTAGAAAGAATGCTTAGCCAAACATTTACAAGCTCTTCGCGAAATGGTCCAAAAGAAAATACCGATCCGTCAAAAGAAAAGGATGTTCAACGCGGAGGTCTCTTACCCCTGATAGGACCTTTTGTCAAACAAATAGCTGGCTGGAACCATGCTGGGGGATTCATGAGGGTGTTTTACCGATGGGTCCAGGATAAAAATGGCGCTAAGAAAATAAAAGGGATCTCTGGAGTCAAAAGATCGCATACGTGACCTTTGGAATCTGATGGAAGGGCAAAAACTGGCTTTGTTGCCTTACAAACGATGAATAGAATTCCATCGTTGATAAGAAAAATGGACCCCGTATTTAGCTCCAATCCTCATTTGACCGAGATGTCCTAGTTACAACACAAATTGCAATCGTTGAAGGATTTCAGCGATTTATCAGAAACGGAAAAATTGCAACTCTACTGTCAACTGTTCCAGCTACTTCAATTCTTTCACTAGAAACCTTTAGACGAAACAGCTCCGCCGACTCTGAAAGATTGTATGACCCCGATCAAAAGTCCACCTGCTCCCCAGCGGGCAAGACAGACGCTGCTATGCTGATGTCTGAGTAGTAGAGACACGAGAAGTCTTTTAAACACCGTTAGCAGCTCCCATCACTATGTAGATTTCATCGTTCTTGTTGACCCTTCCCCCACACCCCAAAAAGGATGAACTTAAAGTAAGGGTTAAAATGATGATGTCCAATAATTCTACAACAGAAATAAAAAGAAAGGGGAACCAGAAGTGAAAAAAGAAGACAAAAACCATTCCATTACTACTACTATCAACACCATTACCTTCTACTTCTACTCCTCTAGCAAATCGGACGCATAAAGCCGTTTTCAAGCATTCACCTCATGCCATTGATAGACGCATCAGTGAAGGGTGGGTAACATATTATAAAACAATTCCTGATGAAGAATGTCCATGCATCTGACTCCATCCTATCCTGAAGGCTACAGAGGAGTTCGAAGTTATATAGTGCTCCCAAACCCTAATTGAAAATTATATGTTTACCTCATTTGCAAGGGCGGTTACAAGAACAAGCAGAGTCGTACTAGTTGAGGGCATCTATCATCAATGGTAAGCTGATATAGCCAATTTATCTCATTTGGCCACCTTCAATCGTTACTAAAATATATATGTTTTGTCATCGATGTCTTTTGCAAAAAGGCCTGGGTCGTGCCATTGATTTCCAACTCGAGCAGTGAGTTAGTGCGAGCCCTCAAATTGAAATTGAAACAAAAGTGGACATCACCCTTTTCGATGGCAAACGGAGAAAAGCACCGAATTTATGAACCAAATTTTTCAAAAGAATTAAAGGAACGAAACATTCATTTTTCACCTCCGAGACTCCAAAAACCAAGGCCACCATCGTGGAACGTTTTCATTGAAAGAACTCAGGTGGAATATTTTACTCACCAACACACTCTTAAGTACATAGACGTCTTACCTCACCTGGTCTGAGCGTAAAGCCAATCTTACTATTTGAGCATCTGATGTGCCCCCTAAAAGTGACTCCAGACAACGAAGCGACCGTCTTTGATACATACACGACTGTGGCTATCCCCAAGAAAGGTGGAGTGTTGACAGTGGGAGACTGGTGCGCATTGGCAAAATCAAACGCACTTTTGATAAAGGTTACTTAACCGACTGGACCACCAAATCGTTATGTGTCTCTGGACGAGTGCGTGGCCGTCACCTTACCGTCTATCAATCGGATTGCATGAACAAGGAAGTGTTAAAATGAACGTTTTACTTTCCTGAATTACAACGTGTGAACAAGTAAGAAGACAAAGTGTAAAACATCGAAAGTATTCTTGATCGAAGAACTCGTAATGTGGGAAAACGACGTGTCAAAGAAGTCAAGGTACATTGGAAAGGATATCCTCTAAGTTTTGATTCTTGGATCGACGCTTTGCAAATCATCGACTATAAAAAAGAAGTGATCATCATACCCTTCAACATAGCTTCAACCACTACAGCAATGACCACTCCTTGATCGAGTACTTCTGAGCAAGATCTGCAAAAACAACCTTTGTGGTGTGTTGTGGATAACATGTGCCTACAAAGCAAATCGTCTTTAGTGCCAAATATTTGCGGTGTACTGTTTTATCTGTTTCATCTGTGCTGCATTGCCCATTTGATTTTGCAACAAGGAGACAAACAATTGTGAATCATTATACTGTGCAATTGCATCGGTTACCTTCTTCCCAATCCTTCCCTGAAATACTTCTCGACCGTTCACATCAGGAGCCTTGCTTCCAATCGTAGGCACCCTCCCAACAATCATAACAACAATAACATCAGTGACATTCACATGGATTTGTTTCCAAAAAGCAGATTTTGCTATTTACTTCAGTTCATCTAATGGGATCACAAAGCCCATTAAGAAGTCGCTTTGGTGGAAATGATTCACCCCACACAAATCAAAAACATCACTGAAAATCAAAACACTTTTGAAGATGAAGTTTTGGAGGACCAAGCACAACAAACGAAACTGTAGATGCCTCAAAGAAACGACAAGTGTCCCCCCCCAGTACTCCACCGTACATCTATACTATTAAAATTTCAGCAGGCTATCATTTCAGAGGTCAATATCTGGTTGGCACGATTGCTGATAGATTCAATGCGCTGTTTAGCACAGCCTTGGACAAAACCAAACTAAATGTTACCCTCAAGTACCCTACAGCAGCTCGTCGCCTACTGATGATATTTTGGGATGACTAAACGCTGGCGAGGACATTTTGTCCTGAACTGTTTGACATTTTGAGTGGGAACCTCGAGATGGTCAAGGGTAACAAAATACCACCCATTACCAAGACATTTTGTCCTGAACTGTTTGACATTTTGAGTGGGAACCTCAAGATGGTCAAAGGTAACAAAATACCACCCATTACCAAGACCTTGACTTTTGCGCAATATTTTCGTTCCCTGGCAGAAGAAAACCAATGATTAAATTTGATCTTTGTTTATTTTGATGTGGTGGAGTACAACATGGTGGGACACATCTCCGTGCCGTTACTGTGAGCCACTCCTTTCAAAGTGGATTCTCCCACAAACAATGACTAGGAAGGTGGAAACACCCATCTCGTTCACTGCATATTTAAACATCCTCACTACTTTCCCGTCAGTAAGTCGTATTTCGACATTGTCAACATTGCTATCAAAAGAGATCTGGGACTAAATATTCCATTCTCCAAAGGGAAAGCAACAGCGAAAGTCCATTTTCGAAAACGATTCTCTAGCGACTTGTAAGTCATGTATCTTGTGTACCGAGGATTCAATTGACAACAACGACATGATTTAGAAGATATGCTGGCATTCGCGTTTCGTTCGATGGCTACTGTTTTGAAACAGATGGTGACACGGCGATTGCACGCCTTGAAAGATGTGGCTTTGACGCAAGGCAAAGAATGTCTCCAACATGCCACCATCGACAAGCAAAACCCAAAATACACTTTCTTGAGAGCTGGCAAAAAATATCTTTCTTCAAACGGGAAAAGACATTTTGGGCCGATGAGAAATTCTTATAAATGCCCCGGACGGTACCGAGTCGGACATTCCTTTTTCCCTGACACCATAGCAAGGACAAGGCAGAGAGAAAGCAAAAATGATGCACCGAGAGTCTTGGACATGTTCCAAGTCTGAACTGGACTAGTTTGCCATGCCACCCACAATGATGACGATACAAGAATCTCGATGGGTAGAATTTCATCTTGTCTCTTCCTTGACTGCTTCAGCTCCTATTGAGTCTGAAATCAAAGGAGAGCCCGAAGATTACATCTTCAGTAACTTGTACTAGAATAACAGTTACTTGTACTAGAATGTATTAGAAAGTCTAGGTTATCAAACCGAACGACACCGATCCAGGAGCTGATGCTCGAATAGCTTTCCTTAGATGTCAAGAGCAGACAATGGAAGGCAGGAGCGATAACTCAAGTCTTTATACAACTGGCACAACATTGCTTCTTCCGAGAGGGAATCCAAGTGTCCTCCAGATACTCGTCCAATTTTTCTTTTTGACTCATCATCAGATATTTATTGTGTTGAATTTGAATTTGAATAATAATAATAATAATAATAATAATAATAATAATAATAATAATAATAATAATAATAATAAGAAGAAGAAGAAGAAGAAGAAGAAGAAGAAGAAGAAGAAGAAGAAGAAGAAGAAGAAGAAGAAGAAGAAGACAAAGAAGAAGAAAGAAGAAGAAGAAAGAAGAAAGAAGGCCATAGAAGTACAGACTTCAGAAACAGCAGAGAGAAAAGCAACATCTGCATCAGCAACAACCG
>JAEAOA010000858.1:1060000-1300000 GCA_016746295.1 Potamilus streckersoni | reverse complement strand
TAATTGCTAACCTGTAAAATCACCCTAAATAAATTCAATCTGTAATGGTGTAATAATGCTATTTCACGGAAGTAATTAGATGCGTGTTTAAAGTAAAGTCTTTCAATAACTTTGCCAACAGTATCGAGAAGAGATATTATTGGTCTGCAATTAGGATGCCAGAAAATTGTTTCTTTCTATCAATACGAAAAGGTTGATTCTGTAAGAGACTCGTTAAATATGAACGAAGTGGCCGTGAGTGGACATGAGTGGACATGAGTGGGCAAGAGAGTTATTAGCCAGCTCACTCAGAATGAAAGTATTTATACCATGTGGACTAGATGACTGATAAAAACAGAAATGCTTTTGAGAGCATTTAGTAATTCATCAGGCTTCAGTTCTATAGAACTAAAACATACATAAGTTTCTCTCTCTCTCTCTCTCTCTCTCTCTCTCTCTCTCTCTCTCTCTCTCTATATATATATATATATATATATATATATATATATATATATATATATATATATATATATATATATGTGTGTGTGTGTGTGTGTATGTATGTATGTATGTATGTATGTATGTATGTATGTATGTATGTATGTATGTATGTATGTATGTATGTATGTATGTATGTATGTATGTATGTATGTATGTATGTATGTATGTATGTATGTATGTATGTATGTATGTATGTATGTATGTATGTATGTATGTATGTGTGTGTAGAGAGAGAGAGAGAGAGAGAGAGAGAGAGAGAGAGAGAGAGAGAGAGAGAGAGAGAGAGAGAGAGAGAGAGAGAGAGCGGTCATTTGTTTCATGTAATGCTGGTGGCTCTGTACAAAACCAAAAGTCGGTAAATGCTTCAACAGTGTTGAAAATATGGAATTGGAATAAAATGAGTACTGATTAAGACTGATGAGAACTGACGAATACCTTATGGGATGACCATCGATCTTTGAAAGATGCAGTGCACGAGGTTAGCTTCTGCAATAATTTTTCAGTGTATAGCTGTTTAGTTTCTCGAATCATAAAAATCGTTATGTTCTGCAGAGAACAAAATTTAATCCAGTCATAAGGTAGGTTAGATGGTTTCGCATTTTGATAGGCTGTCCTAACTTGCGTCTCCACCTCTTGATTTCCGTTGTTAAAAAGTTGTTTTAAGCATTGAGATATAGAAGTCGTCTCACCTCATTATAACAGTCGTCACACCTAATTATAAACATCATCTCACCTCATTATAGTCGCCACACCTCATTATAACAGTCGTCACACCTCATTATAACAGTTGTCACACCTCATTATCACAGTCGTTACACCTCATTTCCGTTATTTCACAATTGCACTATCGTCCCAGATTGCAAATCAAATGACAAGATTCATTTTGATGAGTGAGAGTACTTGTTTAGCCGAGGGTATAATTCGAAAGTTAGGTCATTGTTAGACAAATAATTAACATCCCACTTCCATTTGAAGATAAGCGAGTCAGTCCATTTATAATAATGAATTAATCTAACGATATTAATGACCTGAAAGGCTATTATAAACATTTGCTCATGTTCTCTCTAAATAGTACCGAGATTGCCTTAAACGTGTCGTTCTAATCACAGTCTCAACATCCATTTTGCTTTTATTTGGGCTGATACAGTTACCTTCATTAGATAATTTGCAAGCTAATTCATTTCCATTCCTCTCTTAGGGTAAGCATTATTAGACATCACGATTCGCCGTTTGGTAAGGAATTATTAGCAACACCACAATAAGCAGCCTGGCAATGAATCAGACTCTTTTTCAATTCTATGTTGGTGACGCATAAGCCGAAATCACATTATTCTTTATTAACGGAGTTCCTTGATTTGAATCAGATTTATTAATCTATCAGTTATATATCTGACTATCCACATAGATTTTCATGCGGTTTTATCACTGTTCACCATGAAAGTGGCAGGTGTTTATTCCACAATGGTATGATGTCCTCGAGAGATGACAGTGAACCTTATTCGTTCAGAAATGGGAAAAAATTATTAACCCTCGGTAATTGGTTGTTTTCTTGGAGAGTAGCAATGCAAGTGAAGGGGAATAGTACCGCGTCATTTTCTGTGTTATGTTTCTTGGAAACTTGTATTAATGACTTCGGATGGTATATCAATCTAATGAGGTTTTGATGGTCGAATTCCGGTCAAAAGTTTCGTCCTTTTCTATTCGTCATTAAACTCTGATACAGACAATTTTGAAGCAACCAATTCCAATCTAAACAACGATGCCCCGGCTCTTTAGTAACCAAAATACGGTCCTTTTCTTCAAACTTATCTTTCTTGTGTGCTTTTCGCGTAGGATTGCTTTTAGTAATGTCCCACAAAATATTATTTGTATAGTCTCTCTCTCTCTCTCTCTCTCTCTCTCTCTCTCTCTCTCTCTCTCTCTCTCTCTCTCTCTCTCTCTCTCTCTCTCTCTCTCTCTCTCTCTCTCTCTCTCTCTCTCTCTGTACTTATGGATTAAAACCATCAGGGTGTATAATCATCACAAGAAAATATCTTCCAACATGGCTGCCTTTCTGCTAGTCAACTTTTCTAAGTAAATACCCTTTTTATGTAAGCCTGATGAGTTCAAAGAATTATTTTACGAAAGTAAAGAACGCCTTCTGTTCATGGGTTCAATTTTAACCTAACATTGTTGAAAAAGGTCCCTTCGATCTTTTTATATTATCTATTCAGCATAAAGGATGTAAATCTCGCAGATTTTCTCCAGAACCTGAATGATGCAGTAAACTGGTTCAAAGACCTGCGTTTAACATAGAATCATCTAGACTAGTTCCATTTTCAACTGAGCAAAATTTCTGAAACAGGGAAAAATTAAGTCGATAGCACATGTACGCATTTTGGCAACTGGAAACGTTGCTGACCGTTTAATGAATTTGCAAAGTCTATTGCAATCGATTTTGTTAGCTGTGTGTTGTGAGGGGGAGGTCTGACACTAACGTTATGACTATAATTAAGCCTATTTATTCACTCGGATTGCTTCTTTACTGCGCAGCAGTTTGAATAAATTTTCATTTTTATTTTATGCACGGATAAGGCCTAAGAAAATCCTTTATTTATAAATACAATCCCACTTGCTCGTTTGTCTCTCTCTCTCTCTCTCTCTCTCTCTCTCTCTCTCTCTCTCTCTCTCTCTCTCTCTCTCTCTCTCTCTCTCTCTCTCTCTCTCTCTCTCTCTCTCTCTCTCTCTCTCTCTCTCTCTCTCTCTCTCTCTCTCTCTCTCTCTCTCTCTCTCTCTCTCTCTCTCTCTCTCTTAATTTAATTTCTATTTTATCAGCAAGAGAATTAGAAAATAGTATTAGTGGATTCCGAAAGGGAATGACCGAGGAACCAAACAAAAAGTCAAAGATGGCATTTTCCAAGATGTTGTAGCTGGACAGAGGAATTTCAATGAACCTTAAATGATACTTATTACGTTATGAATTAAAGAAAAATGTCATATTTGAGTAATTATTAAGGTAATTAAGTTAAAAATGAAATAAATTTGTTACTTAGAAAAGCTATTAGTTTTTAGGGGGGAGTCAACGCCGATACCTCCTACGGTTGATCACGGATGTGCACAGGCTGTCATGTATTTGCTTTTCGGTGATAGAATTTTTATTTATAAATTTAGTTGGAAAGAATGTTACAACAGGACGAGTAGAGCCAACTTCTCAATTAGGGTCTATTTTGTATACAATAATCTTAATGTCGCCGATGCAATAACTTATCTTGTACATTTGACCATTTTTGGGAGTGTAAACCACACCCAACATATACATTACGTGCAGTAAATTTATATAACCTGTTCTTCTCTATTAAATTACATTGCTCATGGTAAGATTGTATGTGATGATACTGTCATAACAAAGAAAGTCTAGGAGGCAAAGATCCTGCTGATAAGATGTGATATATATATATATATATATATACATATATATATATATATATATATATATATATATATATATATATATATATATATATATATATATATATATATATATATATATATTGTTACGAATATATACTCTAATTACTTGTGTGTTATTTTAAATTAATTTTTCATTTGTATTTCATTTTATTATAATGATTATTTTCATAAAAGTTTGTTTGTTTTTGGAAAAACTATTCAGTTTAATTAGTACGTATTACATTAGCATTATTTTTAGCTCACTTTGGTCCATAGATCTTGTAAACATCGGGTGAATACGATTGGCTACTACCAAGGTCAATTTTGGCCCAGGTATAAGTTGAGTTGAAAAGAAGCCTTTCTTTTCTTATTCCCAGTGTGTGAATTTGATTCTTAGATAGGGATATTCTAGCATATGTGACAAATGATATTTTTTATTGCGCGGTTTGATGATTAAGTGATCATGTGACCCATCCAAGTGTCAAAATGACGATTTGGGTTTGGTTTAATACTTGTGTCTTAGTAAATCTAGCCAGTCGTATTCTAACACCTCAGAGCTGAAAGTGTTCTTGATTGCTGATTCCAGCTTGTTTTGAAGTGCATCTACGTTTTGGAATTTAATAATGCTTTATATTTATAAAAGATATTCAGTGGAAATGTTTTCTGGAGTTCTAAACAGAACATTACAAATTGTGTGTCAACGGGGAATAGTTGCCATCAGTACAATGACCTTATCTGACATCTGACGTCATCGTATTCCATATTGGAACTTCACAGAAATTCGTACTTTGATTCAATTGGAACTGTTTAGTGATATTATTTATATTTTTCAATTCTAAGTCCTATTGCATATTTTTATTATGTTTTCTTGTTAGTAAAGTTACTTTTCTTAATAATTACAAAGCTTGTTCACTTCATTCTTTTCTTTTGTTACATTGGAACGAGCCTACACGTAACTATATAAATATATAGTGATATAGTGTAGTGTATATATATATATATATATATATATATATATATATATATATATATATATAGAGAGAGAGAGAGAGAGAGAGAGAGAGAGAGAGAGAGAGAGAGAGAGAGAGAGAGAGAGAGAGAGAGAGAGAGAGAGATGTTTCAGTTGGTTAATTGAGAAAAATAATCCACCTTTATAAAGGCTTTGCTTGACACCTTTTAACTCGATGACATCCAGTGATGATAATGTTTATGTTCACAGTGTTATGGAACGTTTGAACATGACGTTTACTAAGTTGAATAGGAAGCATTAAGGAATCAGTGACCTCATTGCAATCAATGAATAAGGGACACGTGTACATTAACGAGTCCAGCTATGCAGTGACCTCATTGCAATCACTTAATAAGAGACATGTGTAAAATAACGAATCCCGCTATGCAGTTGCCTCGTTGTAATCACTCACAATAGGATATGTGTAATTCAACGAGAGAAGCTATGCAGTGGCCTAACTACAATCACTCAACAAGGGATATGGGTAATTGAACAAGTAACTCTATGCATTTGCCTCATTGTAATCACTCATAAATGAAGATGTACAATTTATCGAGCCACGCTCTACAGTAGCTTTGTTGAATTCACTCGACAAGGTACATGTGTAATATAACTAGTCATGCGATGCAGTGACCTCATTGTAATCGCTCAGCAAGGGACGTGTGTATTTTAACGAGTCACGCTGAAGAGAAACGAACCATTCAAACAAGTTTAATGAATATTTAACCCTCTCAAAACAACCATGTTTGCAATTAATTACACAATCAAGAAAGAAACAATATACTGTTTCAACATGCTCTCTAGAAGGTTTTTGTCGAGGTTTATAAACGACTGGCAACAGAAGAAGTGTTCAAAAAAATTTTTAATCGAATTGAAACTTCAGAGAATACTTAATTACATTTTAGCAGGTTGGAAAGAACTGAGAAACGTTTGAATGACTTAATTATTTTATCGATGATCGATTTGAAGACAATATAGAAGAAATGCAAGATAAAAGAACAGATTTAGAAGAGAATGAGAAAAGAAGGAAAAGTTTGAATAGAAACTGTAAATTTCAGATAATACGCTTCTTCATTGATTGGTTGTATCATATATAAACAAGAAAACTTGTCAAAGCAATCAACTGTTCAACAACCAAATACAATACGAACTACATCTACAAAACAAGAATGTAGAAACAAAGGTCACGTCATAGAATTGTTAGACAAATATTTTCATGCTTATTAGTGTTCTTTGTCTTTGTATTCTTTTTCTCCATAAGCGCAAAGTTTAATGCTTCGTTAAAAGTTGGTCATATATTGTCTTTAATGATTCAAGTTTCTAAAATAGGAATTTTCTTCTTTCATTGCTTCATTGCGTACTACGTTCTAATAATACTAACTGAATTAATTTACTGAACATATGTATCTAAGACCGTCCCTGGAGTTTTGGCACCCTAGGCAAACTATGACTTTGCCCCAGCCCCACCCCAAGAAAACAAATCAGTCCTTTCCGTATTTTCCTTGGCGCAACTGAAGGCCAGACGCCGAAATGCGGCCGCTGGTTCGCATAAAGTCCCTACATATATAGATTTGTTCAAGTAATCAATTAAAGTAATTTATAAATCTGAATGTTCACAAAATAAGATACTATTTTTATTCCCTTTTGTGTAGAGTTTTCCTATTATTGTAAATGTTTTTAAAGTTAGTTAAAGACTTTGGAGATCTTTATCATGACTCACAGATGGCTAAGTAAACGTAACAAAGATAGAAGCTCAATCCATCAAAGCATTGATGTAAAAGTGAGCGAATCGGTCATTCAGTGGCAAAACCAAACGAACCGACATAGTGGATGTGTAAATTTTACTTAATCACTCACAAAGTAAATAAAGTCCGATAAATACCCAACCATGATCATTCAATCATTATAATTCCAATTTACTTCCTTTCTAAGAAGATCAGGAGATTTAATCAACAAAATATACACTTTTAGGTACCTCGAATTTTTTTGTCATTAGCCTCTTAACTGCGATAAAATACACAGCACTATTTCGCTAGCCAAAATTAATTGATTCTTTATACAGATATGCAGGGTAGAATGTCATAGCGGTAAATGCCAGTGATATATTGTTATGATGATTACATTATTATATAAAATGATTGTTACGGTTACATCAGAACATTACTTTTTTCAAAAATAACGTTTGCGTATGGCACGTTTTGTTATAGCAACGTCTTTATTACTTTCTACGCATTTCGATCTTTCAAAAGCAAAGTCGTATCCATTTTTAGTGAGATCCCTTGGTTGACATTACCCTGGCCTTTAATAACCACTGCTGTAACATGTTGTCGAAGTGAAACACAATAATTTCCAGAGATAGGCTTCTAAAGCCTACCATATGGCTTCTTCTGCAAAAGGGGTGAGTGTTGGAATGCAGGAAGATCTGTGCAATTACATTGTTTTAACTTATAATGGTCGATTTTAATCTGTGGCTTTTTGATCGGAAAGCACATTAGTGGGTGGGGAGCTTGTTGTTGTTATTATGAGGGTGTAAAGTGTCCATATAGATACAATTTCATATCAAATGATCTTAACATATGGAAGCAATAGTAGTCCGTAGAATTTATCGATGTGTTAAAAATTCCAGTCCAGATCAGGTGACCTTTTACATTCAATCAAAACGTAGAAAACGCAGTCAATTCATGCAAATTGAAATTATTATTAAAATAAACAAAAATATAGAACATTGCAGAGAACTCGTCAAATCGCTAATTGATTGATCGTTACATGCATACATACATACATACATACATACATACATACATACATACATACATACATACATACATACATACATACATACATACATACATACATACATACATACATACATACATACATACATACATTCATACATACATACATACATCACAGGGTAGGTATAGTTTTTCTATAGTGTGTGCAGTTTGATATTTTTGATATTACCACATGTTAAAATATCACTTTATGTGATTCTGTTTGGTCCAAATAAGCAGTATCCTCTTTACTCATTGGCTGTGATCGTGGGAAAACGTTTTAAATTCCACTGTGTAATGTTTAGTTTCGAATGAACACTTTTGGCAGTCATTTTTTAACTAAATTGAGGAAACACTATCTTGTCTGTCTGAATATGGATATGTAACCCCCACAGGGTTTTCTATGTTGTGTATAACAATATCATCCTATAATTATGGCGTAAAACTACAAGACAAGAACAACTATAAACAGTCAGTCTGGGTATACTTACTAGATAGCGGGTGGCGGGGTGCTGGGGAGAAAGTGCAGTATATCTGTATATAGAATCAACTGTATATACAAGATTGGATTAAATGTTAACTTACAGAAGTAAATAAATTCACTTCTGTTCACAGAAGAATCTAAATATAAACGGGTCTACTAACTGACAAACTTTATCCAACTACAGTTTCTTTACGCATTAAATATGTGATACAAATCCCACCCAAAAAGAAATTTGTTTAAGTCTTCTGTACATTATATTGTTCCAGATCAAACGCTGAAAATATCCTGTCACAAATGCATTGAAATAAATGTGTGAATTTTTGTGTCCAGTAATCTTATTTCACAGGAAAATTGAAACAAATTAATGTTGAGTTCTGAAAGTGACATTTTAGGGTAAACATATGCTCAGGCCTACTGTGTACCGTATCAAACAATGTGGCATCACAACGCATTATACAATGTTCTGCTTATTTTAATGAAAGTACATATACTTTTACCAGTTCAACTTTGCTTGGGACAATATTTAATGTACAACAAATGAAAGGTGCACCGTCCATCAGAATGAACGAAATTAATCGTTCTTCTATTTAAATAGTTTCCACTGAAATAAAAACTATGTGATAAAAATAATCTCCAATGGGTAATGATTTAATATTAAATTTTTGAAGCTCGTTGAATAATGTCCGATTTTGCTCGCCATAGATCGCAAATGCTCGACATTATTCAACTTGTTTCATAAATTAAATTTTAAATCATTACCCATTTGAGATCCTTTTTATATTGGTTCCGGATGGTCGAGTGGTCTAAAGCTCTCGCCTTTACCTTTGACTGCCTTCTCACCTCTGTTAGCCTGGGTTACTATCAGGTTTGGCCACTGCCTGTATACGAAAAAGCTTGCCAGTAGCTTTCCACGAGTTGGCGGTTCTTACCCAGCTTTTCCAGGATTCTTCTTCCACCACTTATACTAGCCTCCATGTATTTAACATGCGCTGAAATCCATCCATTCCTCCAATCATCCATCCATCCATTCAAACTTTTTTCTTTTTTTTCTTAGTCTTATTGAAAAAAAACTCGCAACAAATTATAAAATATTAACGTTCGTCACATATTGCATCGTACTATCATGCTGTTTTACATAATTCGTAATAAATTCGTTTATATATGACAGAAGGACGTCTTAGCAAAACATGGGCAACGAAGAGCGTGTTTCAACAGGCATTATAGACCAGGATTAAAATATGACTACGTACATTCGAACTGTCTATTGAAAGTCGCTATAGATAATCGGACCAATGCACAATAGACAAATTCACAAGAGTGAGGGACGGAACCTTGTATATCGATAGCTTAAAATATCTCAGCCTTGGACACCAAATCCTATCAGCAGTATCTCATTACAAATTATAAATCATTATCTGATATATAAAACTGATTATCGGATGAGGGGGATTATATTTAATCCCCTTGTGTTGGATTTTATACCTGTTAGTGGGTTAAATTCACATTGTTGTTTTCCTAATCTGATCGCATTTGACAGATTATCGAAGCCATCCGGTCTCCCAGTAGAGGTGCCGCGTTTGAACGTATAATAGACACCGCCACGAAATTCAAACAGCATAGAACCAGGGGATATAGGAAGATAGTAAGAGTCAGTTTGTGGATTTTAATGCTATATCGAAAATGTGTGCAACCTTATGAAATGTTATAACAAATATGTTCTTATAAATTTCCTCCATTCTGCAAAATATTTCTTTTATTAAAATTTCAATCGTCTGTCTCCCTTTGAATATCTATAGCACAATTCACATTCATTTTATTGTTCAATTTTCTACTTTTGTAAGGGATCATAGAACTAGTTAAAGTCTCGAACCAACATTCTCAATTTTGCTGCTTTATAAAAATATCACACGCCGTACTCCCACCCTCAAGTGGGGTACGTGAGATGTATTTTTAATAATGTATTCTTTTGGACGGCTTGTCAAGATTGCTGGTAAAAGGCGGTTGACTGAAATGAAGGGGTATATGGCAAGGAACGCAAGAAAGGGTGGTATAGACAGAACTCGATTTAATCCTACCTTTGTTAACTTTAGGATTTAAAAACTAATTTCTTTGACTTTATTTTATTTAAAGCTTTAAGTTGCGTATGAAATTGAAGTTTGGTACACATGTGTGTTGCACTCAGTAGGAAAAAACTGGGTAGTATCATTAATCCAGTACTCACTAAATTATTATATCATCCAACTCGAACTCCGTCTCGAAATCTCGATTCTTATACGATGCATTAGTTCAATCGATACAACATCATTATAGTTTAAAGACTCAAAAAGACCCAATATCCTGGAAATCCTACAAGTTTCATGACACTAAATTCATTTTAAGTACAGGTATCAGTTGTCGAAACTTCTGAACCCTGAAGTAGAACTTGAGTTTGTGTTCAAACACTGTTGTAAATACAAAATATTTAGCTCACAGTTTGCCTCATGGGTGGATGTGTGTCTGTGTGTGTGTGTGTGTGTGTGTGTGTGTGTGTGTGTGTGTGTGTGTGTGTCAATATCGAGCGAACAAATTTAGAACGGGGTCGGTGCTGTGGAGTAGGGGATGAAGTTGATTTCATGAAAATGTTGTCTTGACACCTGTACACACTTTTGGTTTTTATTATTCAATCAAATATCATCTGGTGGGTGTAAGTCTTGTCGCTTAAGATCTATTAAACCAAATGTTTTGGGCTAATACTTGCACAACTTGAAACTCTCTCCACTGGAGGTATAATGCCATAAATCACCAGCTGTCAGTGATATAATGGTGATAGGCGACAGTTCCGTTTTCAAAGGTCAAAACTACAAATAGCGTTTTATTCACTTTATATCCCGTATATTAAAAGAAAGTAGTTCCTTTTGGGACGTCTAATCTTTCACTAGTATTAATCGAAGATATGCGGAATATATATATATATATATATATATATATATATATATATATATATATATATATATATATATATATATATATATATATATATATATATATATATATATATATACAAGTACAGGGAGTAAAATTATAAGTACATATCGGTTAAACTAGTGCTCTATTCATATGAAATGTCATAACTGAATTCCCTTTAACATTAGTTTCATTTTACCCATTTGAGGAACATAAAATATTTCTGTTCATATTAATAACATAGAGAGAGAGAGAGAGCCATCTATTATGAGTCCCTTCCGTATTTCCATGGCAACTTTAAATGGTATCCATTAAAATGTTTACACTAGTAAACTAGCTGCAACATTTCAAAAATATATCACCCTATAATACCCAGCAGCTAAGTCCGATTATCGAAACAGAGTTATAATACCCATTACCTAAAGTCCGATTATCAACTCCAAGCAATAAATAGACAATTTCTAAAGCCCAATTGACGAATCCAAGCTAAAATAGACAATTACTAAAGCCCGATTATCGAATCCAAACTTTAATATCCAGTTGCTGAAGCCCGGTTATCGAAATCAAGCTACCGAGTATCTATAAACCCTACTATCGAAACTAAGCTATAACACCCATTAATTAAATCTCAGCTATTGAATCAAAACTATAAGCTCGATTATCGAAACCAAACCAAAATATCCAGTAGCTAAAGCCCGGTTATCGAAACAAAGCTACCTAATATCTATAAGCCCTATTATCAAACCACGCTATAATACCCAATAGCTATGGTCGTAATCGAAACCAAACTTTAATACCTATTATAGCCGTTAACGAAACCACGCTATAATACCCAATAGCTATTGCCGTTAACAAAGCCAAACTATAATACGCAAAAGCTATAGCTGTTATTGAAACCAAGCTATAATACCCAATAGCTATAGCCGTTAACGAAACCAAGCTACAATACCCAATAGCTATAGCCGTTAACGAAACCAAGCTCAATATCCAATAGTTATAGCCGTCAACGAAACCAAACTATAATATCTAGTAGCTAAAGACCGATCATCGAAACCAAGTTCTATTACCCGGTATGCTAAAACCCAGTTATTGAAACCAAGCTATAATACCCAGTAGTTAAAGCTCCATTATCGAAATTATTTTATAATACCCCATAGAAAAAGCTGAGTTATCGAAAATAAGCTATAATACCCGGTAATAAAAGCCCAGTAATCGAATTCAAACTATGATATCTAGTTGCCAAAAGCACAATTATCAAAACCGAGCATTAATTCTTAATTCGTAGCTAAAGTCCGATTATCGAAACTAAGCTTTTCCTGGAAAATCTTGCGAGAATAACAGTCCCACGCTCTATGAATATTTTCGTTAACCACTACAAAATCGCGAGCATGTGACGTTAGAGACAGGATCTGCTTGGCATTGCCTTCCACACAGGAGAGTTGTTAATAGTACAGCATGTATTTCCCGATGACTAAAATAAACCCTATCTAATAATATATATTCAGTGCCAAAAGTGCATGTTGCCATAATTACATATAAAATTTCTCATTATCAGACACCAACTCAGCGACTCAGTTAACAATTAAATTATCTCATAACTCTCACATAATCTTTGATAAAATTTTGCAGTTTATTCCCACTGTATGCAAGAATAAGAGACAATCAAGTTTATTGACTCTTTGGGGTATTCTCTCTCTCTCTCTCTCTCTCTCTCTCTCTCTCTCTCTCTCTCTCTCTCTCTCTCTCTCTCTCTCTCTCTCTCTCACACACACACACACACACACACATACACACACACACACCGTGCACTGATGACATGATGACACTGGAACCAATCTAAGACAAGAAGAAAACTTTCTGATTTCAAAGCGATGCAGTTTGAGAATTAATCCAAGGTGATGTTAACAGCAATATTTTAAAGAGAACAAAATTTTAAAAGTCAAAAGCTTGTAAGTTTCCTGAAAAGCAAGATTCGCATGACAAAATCTGATAATATAAGCAGCAAGGTAAAACCGAATCGTGCATGGTATAAGCTGTCAAAATGATGATGATGATGATGATGATGATGATGATGATGATGATGATGATGATGATGGTGGTGGTGGTGGTGGTGGTGGTGGACGTGATGATGAAGATGAATAGAGCCATAATTATATAATTCTAACTATAATTATGACTAATAGTAGTATGAATAGTAGTAGTAATAGTAGTCGCAATATAAACACATAAAATAATTCAATGCAAACTGGAAATGTTTTTGTTAATCATGTCCTAAACTTTAAGATGGGCGTGATCAAAATTTATAACGATACAATGTGAGTGTAAGTAGTTCAGAATATAGTTATCAGTTTGCGACAAATTACATCAGATTTCTTTCTCAACTTGACGAAAAGGGTTGACGATGTCACGATTGTTACGTCATGTGAATCAACTGCTCATCAATGTTCGACCAGTCGAAGGTTCGAAGAAAGCAAATACTCCATTTTCACAGTTGTAGCGGATTTGATTGCTAACATTTTTTATTGGGAGGATTAATGTGTTCAACGTTCCTGATTATGTCCAAAGTCTGGCTTGTCCAGCACGGTCATAGTCGAAGCATATCTACAACAGCATCGACGAGGTTGAAAAAAGCTCATAGATGTCGCTTTTCGTTACACAGTCGAGTTCTTTTCTGTCGTGCAGAAAGCCCTAAGAATGCGCAAGTGAGGACAGCCAACTGTTCTTCGTGTGGCACTTTTCAACGCTATGAACGCTACTGCACCGCAAACTAATCTCATTAGAAGAAAATAACAAAAGACGTTCATTACGAACTTAGCAGAAATTACTAGAATATAATTGAGATATCAACATATCTATTTAATTTATAAACAGTCAAATTAAATTTATAAAAAATTCTCAAAATATGAACACAAAAATAACGCTGGCAACAATTCATAACCAGACTGCAGTCAACGGTATTGTTTACCAACACTATCCTGGGCTCAGTTTCACATTTATTGGCCATTTGGAAACTTAGTCTCTTGGCGAAGACAGGCGAACATGTGTTTTACTAGCATAGATGGAAAAGGAAAAGATGTTCCAACTCTAGATTGTAGGGGTGTTAACCGTATCCACTATATTCATTGTGTGAAAATGTGGTATATAAATAAGGCATTACCATGTGTCTGTATTTTATGCATGATCTAAACAATAGCTGAAATGAAAGTGTTGTATCCATGGCAACACAGTTCAATTCGTTTCTATGGAATATAAAAGATATATTCACGACACAGTATACACAATACGGCCAATACTCACCGATTCTAGTCTTGGATTTTAAATGACGGCCAGTTTTCCGTTATTATTATTATTATTATTATTATTATTATTATTATTATTATTATTATTATTATTATTAGTAGTAGTAGTAGTAGTAGTAGTAGTAGTAGTAGTAGTAGTAGTAGTAGTAGTAGTAGTAGTAGTAGTAGTAGTAGTAGTAGTAGTAGTAGTAGTAATTGCAGATCATGTGTTGCACTTGCGCCCTGGCTAAAACGCCTATTTAGAGAGAAGTAAATGCTTGGTCTGACGACAAAAACGGTTGCCGGGAAGCGTACGAAACTGACCTTGTTCAAGTAATGATGACCCTGTACAGTCGACAATCGCCCACTTATAAAGATCTGGCCATAAATATTCCCGTATATCAGAAGGAAAAAAAGATTATCATTTTAGTGGAGTATTGTGATACAATATAAATAAAGTTATCTACAAATTAATTGACATGGAAGTTTGTAAGCTCTGAGCAGAATCCGATTAATCTCAATATATAGACAGAGAGCAGACGAATGAAAATGTCTGGGTCATACGATAAGTCACGTGTTCTGTTTTCCGTCATCTTACTATCAAATCTCGCGACATTTCCTGACATCCCGCTATTGCAGCCACAAAAACCAGGACTGTTTAAGTTGGACAAAGACAAATTACGCAAGATTATGGGAGTTCATTGGAACTAGTACGCATGTGTTTCCCCGCCAGCCATTCTTCGTGGGAGAACTGAATTTTTCATAAGTATTATCAATTTGTTTGCAGTACTTGCACGATCAAGGACAGAAGGTGCAATCATTTACGTCATTGCCATCATCTATATGATAAAATATTTTCTAAATTTAGCAGATTGAAATTTGTCCGCGCTTGCAGCTAGTAAGGCGTATCACTGAGTAAATACGATACAAATAAATTCATGGACTTAAATCATACTAAATGTCTCTCTCTCTCTCTCTCTCTCTCTCTCTCTCTCTCTCTCTCTCTCTCTCTCTCTCTCTCTCTCTCTCTCTCTCTCTCTCTCTCTCAAATAAACGAAAAAGTTATGCTATATTTTTCTTCCTCTCATTTTTCATCGACTATAAATTACGAACAAAGATGTATTACCTACCTGAAATAATTTATGATTTTTTTCACCCCAATGGCCCCAACTCCTAAATTGCTATAAATTACCCAAAAAAAGTTGTATTAGCTACTTTAAATAATTTATAACGTTTTCACTCCAAAGACCTAACGTATTTAATTGCTGTCTGGTAAAAATCACTTTCATGAAAATATTTTCTGATTGCTTTCACGCGGATCGTTAGGGGTTTTGTTGTTGTTTTTATACGTAAAACCATTATACACGTTGTTAAAACTTCAAAAGCCTTACTATTTTGTTTACAGATTTAAAAGGTATATATATAAAAATCAAGGATTAACAGAATACTTTAAAACTTTTAAAGGAAACTATATTCAAAAATATCCAGTCAGCAAATTTAAGACCTCATCAGTTATCCGTGCCAACGAAAGTTTAGATTTTCAAAGTGAAATTCTAAGTTATGAGTAAAGTCAATAAACTGACTAATTTATATTCTAATGGTGCAAATTTCTATGCAACACCGTTCGTGCATTTTAACACTATGGGATATGGAGATTTTGTTCTGATAAATGGAATCAGTACACAATTAATAAAATCCGGTTCAGTACCCACGAATGTAGTCCCAGTCTATTTTTAGATCACTTTTTCCGGTCTAAATTTGGTGGTGATACTAGAGTTAGATTTTGGCATTCTTGGTAAGGATTTAAAGGCAATTGATTATTCTTTAAAATGTGATCTTATGGTGTGGTTATCTGTGTGTATTTCGGCGACAGTGCACATTGAGTAATAAGGTCATGGTGATGATCCGGAAGTGAAATCTGTGTTCCGTTGCCTGGTGTTTTGTTTACAATTCAGCCTCTCAAAAAAAATGCAGGTCAACCCTTGACAAGAACTAAACCGTAAAGTCATCTTTGAAGGTATTTTAGATTAACATATGATTTGTATTGATTGTCACACAGTGGAAAGTTCAGTACTGAGGAAGAAATGTAGAGACCATATAGTAAAATTAATTGTGTACTATGGCCTGTCAGTAAAAACTTGAAACTGATATAAATTTTTTATTATTAATGACATACACATGAAATTTTAATATGTTATGTATATTGACTTTAAAAATATAAAAATGAAATTAGAAGTAAAAAAATAATTTTAATTTTAAAAATTTAAATGAAATTTAAAAAAAACAATTAAAAAAATATTTCCACCAAGTATACAGATATATAATATTTTTTGGGAATGATATTAAATGATATCAGCATATATATATATACTCCTACACCATATACAAGCTCAAATGATGGATATTTGTCAAATTTGATCAGAGAAAATATCTTTATTAGTCAAAATGAGACCCTCATTTAAAATACATGAAGACGAAATTCTACTTTGCTTTGTACCTTTAGGTCATTGAAACTATTTATTTGGGGTTCAAACAGTTAATTTATGTGTTTATGATGGGGTGACTTCCTGAGTAACACATATCTGCTTGTATAGCTATCAGTAATTGTTTATAACCATAGTTATAGGGTATTTAGTGAGAGGACAATGATGAAGACTTTATACTAGAACCTGTTCAAGTTCTCTACAAAATCATATTAAGCTGTCAGATAATGAAATACAGGTCAGAGGGGTAAAATATACTTTACCCAGGTATATTTACCATTGCATGTAAGAAAACAGCAAAATGATGTAAGTTGAACACAGAATGCATTCCATTTTATTGTTTAGTTTCTTTAAGATGTTGATTGATGTAGTGCGACATTGTAGCCCAGATGATATTATGGGAATTCTCATGATCCATTTTGCTTTATGCATTATTAATGACCAATAATATTTGTTATCTGACACTTTAAAGATTACATAAGTAATATTCAAACAGATTATTTGAATTTAACTTTCTACAACTGATCCTAACATGGTTACATAGCTGACATGAACAAATATGCATATATTTTGTAATGTTTGGAATCAAAAGTTGACATTGATAGGCTGACATGGTACCTATAGTGAATCTGTAAGGCTCAGTTTTGACTGTGTGCACTTAAAATATCCCAAGATGTTATTTTCATCATGAATATGCCTCTGTATGGTAACACATTTCAATTTAGTACTTTGACAGAGGGCGGTATTGCAGCATCAGCTGATATCTGATTCCATTGAATCATTGAATCATTGAACTTAATAACTTGGTAGCCAAGACTCTTAAAAATAGACTAAAAATGTTCAAACAGATTATTTGAATCATGTTTGCACATGTGATTTTAACAAGTACATTGCATATGTCCCACACATGCAAATATCCATCCTTGTTTACAAGTTTTCGGGATGAAAATTTCACATTTAGTTGATGATATAGGATCTATTGGTATCTATAGTTGATCTGTGTGGCTACATTTTGCTATATTCACTCACAATATCTAAAATTGCTTTTCCTTCATGAATAGGATTACATATAGTAATAAATTTTAATTTGGTACATTGTCATTTGACTTTCCACTATACTGGTATGTATCAATGTTTGCACCAATGATCAAACCTCACCGTTCCAACATTGCCTTGAACTTTATGATACATACTCTACCTGATTAGTTATTTAACCTGTAAATGGCTAAATATGCTTGTAGAAACTTCATCTATTTTTAGGATGCATTTGTCACTTTAATACATGCCCATTGCTTCACATCTTTGAGTGTCACTCTATCAAGTTTACCTTTTTTAACCATATTTGCAACCTGAATGTTATTTTGAAATCACCATATCTAACACATTTTAACTTCATTTGCCTACATCTTCCTTTTTTTAGAATTAAATGAAACATGTTATATATTTTCAGGTCTAGTCTGGTATCTGGAACAAAGTATTAGAGTTGGATCAATCTGGAAGCTCTCCAGTAGTCCAATGGTGATAGCAAGGTTTCATAAGGACATGTGCAGTGTGCTGCTATAAGTGACCAAGATGAGTTCATATCAGTACACTGATATACAGCATCTCAAAGACATGGCTTAGATCTTCATGAGAGAGATTCGCATCTTTTTTCAGTAAGGTGAAACTGTATTTTCATATTGCATTGTTGACTTTTGTAGTTATCGGCATTAAAATGGAATGCATATTTGCTATAAAACATGGTAGTGGTCCCATCAAAACTTTAAATTTGAGTGGGATATTAGTTATACAAACAACTGTCCAAGTACCTGAAACAATAAATGTGGAACATAGTACCTGTCATTGTTTGTTTAGTATGTACACCTATATGCATCTGGATAGGAATATTGCAATTTGCTGTCAAAATCACTGTGAGCTATCATGCTTCAGTACCCCTGGAATTAATATTATCAGTTGTACAGACCTAAACTACCATTTGTTTTAAAGACCATTCAATAATCAACATTGCTGCCTTAAATTTGTCAAACTGAATGTCATAACTTGTATGAAAATTTATATTTTGTAAAATAAAAAGTTTTTAAAATTTATATATTTTTTTAAAATTTTCATTAAAATTTAATATATCAATATTTTTTAATTTCATGACTATTTTCAGACAGGCCTTATCAAGTATTACAACTAGGTTTTTACTGCATTGAAAAATTCCTATAATTAAGGAAGATATAGCAAATTTAGTTTTGGTTTCTTAAGAACAATTGGACCTCAAATTGCACCCTATAGAACACCAGCATTACACACTTTCTGACAGCTGTCACATGTCTTGCTTGCAAGGAAATTTCAAAAGACTTTATGTATGAAGTTGAAACAGTAGTGGCATGCAAAATAAAATGCAAATATAAAAGTTTGACAAAAACATTGACCCTTTCAGGAATCAGTACACAATTAATAAAATCCGGTTCAGTACCCACGAATGTAGTCCCAGTCTATTTTTAGATCACTTTTTCCGGTCTAAATTTGGTGGTGATACTAGAGTTAGATTTTGGCATTCTTGGTAAGGATTTAAAGGCAATTGATTATTCTTTAAAATGTGATCTTATGGTGTGGTTGTCTGTGTGTATTTCGGCGACAGTGCACATTGAGTAATAAGGTCATGGTGATGATCCGGAGGTGAAATCTGTGTTCCATTGCCTGGTGTTTTGTTTACAATTCAGCCTCTCAAAAAAATCCAGTCATTAGACAAGTGTGCTGGTCGATTCAATCAAGTCTTAAAACTAGTGTGCTAGTCGACTCAAACATTTCTTAAAACTATTGTACTAGTCGACTCAATCCAGTTTTAAGTATATTGAGATAGTCGACTCAGTCCAGTCTAAAAGCTAGTTTGCTAGTCGACTCAATCCAGTCTTAAAACTATTGTTCTAGTTGATTCAATCCAGTCTTAAAGATATTGAAATAGTCGTCTCAACCCAGTCTTAAAACTATTGTACTAGTCGACTCAATCTATTCTTAAGAATATTGAGCTAGTCGACTTAATCCCGTCTTTAGACAAGTGTGCTAGTGACTCAATCAAGTCTTAAAACTAATGTGTTAGTCCACTTAATCCGGTCTTAAAACTATTGTATTAGTCGACTTAATCCTGTGTTAAGAATACTAAGAATTTTGAGTTAGTGGACTCAATCCAGTCTTTACACAAATGTGCTAGTCGACTTAATCCAGTCTTAAAACTAGTGTGCTAGTCGACTCAAACCTGTCTTAATACTATTGTACTAGTTGATTCAACCCAGTCTAAAGGATAATGAGCTAGTAGACTCAATCCAGTCTTTAGACAAGTGTGCTAGTAGACTCAATCGTCTTAGGACTAGTTGACCCAGTCTATTGATTCAGAACTATGAATACTCCACCATTACGTGGATTCCGAGGAAATACGCATGTAACATAATTTGGCTGCAGCTGCATTAATGCAGCGATTAAGATGTGAATCCAATTGATTTCACCTACAAACACGATCCTGCAGATGGTGTATTATGGGTTGCCTGCTTCCCTATTTCAAAGATTTCTAGTCTAGAAATATCACATAATACACTAGCACTGTCTAGCTACAGATAAGAGATTTCCATTGTGGTTCGGAAACAAACATTGGTTCCAGTGAAATAAATTTCCTTTCTTATTTATTTCGTTAGTTACTGGATACTTTATAAGTTACTTTGATGTCATTTATGAAATTGGCATAATACTGTTTTCAATTCTAAGAAAAAATGTCATATATGACGTTTACCAATGTAAGAACTATTTAATGACTTGTCCATACTTCGGAAAATTACCCGCCATTGATACTTTCCACGTAAGCGCAATGACAGTCTTAGCGCCAGGTTACTGTCGTGGTGGTGGGAAACATTTGGTTTACTCAGGTCTTATCCTTCTTCTTGCCTTACAAGATTCTAATTTCGTCGTCATAGAATATCTCAAATGAATCTTGACAAATCTTGGGAATATGTTTCAACATGGTTACTGGCTAAAAATATTTAGTTTTAAAACAAAATATCAGGCTAGAAGGATTTTCTTCGTTATCAAAGGCAAAACTTTAAAAGGATAAAAACTGAGCAAATCACCTCCTCGAATGAGAGGAATAACGGTGTTTGATTGGTTGAAGGCCAGGAATTATGTCATGCCGAAATTATCAATTCTGACCAAGGCTTGATGATATGGTTTCATATCTGCCACTTATGTGAATAGTATTGATATGAGATATATGTATGGAGGGAGCGCTTTACGATAGTGGACCCTTATAGATCAAATAAATGAACCCTGAATACAGTCCTTAAACTGTCCTTTAGATGTGTATAATTGGTATATCTAAAGTAGACAAAGTATTACAATAAAGCAAGGAAATGGCAATTTGGCATTACCTTTTTTAACAAAATTTTAAAGAATCATCTAATGTAGCAGGAACTGGGAGAAATACAAGTTGAATTAGGGCTGCCAATTAGACACAAATCTATGGCAAGCAAACTATATAGCAAATATACACACAGCATACACAGGACATAGGGAACCATTAGCAAAGGTTACTTGAGAATAAAAGGAGAGGGATTCTAACCAGAAGATTGACACCTAGATCGAATGAATAACCCTTTAGATACACAACGGAAAAATACCCCATAAAAATGTGTTGTTAAAAAAATGTTTGATCAAATTCTGCTTATAAAGAGAATCGATGCAACACACCTTAGGGGTTAAACGAAGACATGAAACAAGTTTCTTTTATTTGATAAGATGGGGGGACATGTCTGGTGTCCCCGCTCCCCGACAAAAAAGATTAGACTTTTATAAGGTTGATTTAAATGCATGTAATTTTGTTCACAGAAACCGGAGAGGAGGAACAAGGCCCTGGGTCAGGTGCTCCTATTGCCCCCACCCTTAATCTAAATCTGGCCCTCTATCTAGGCAGTTAAAAATGGCTTTTTTAGATTTCATAGAAAATTTTCGAAAACTAAGCGTTTCGACTCTTGATGAATCTTGTTCAATAGAAAACAAATACAAAACAAACAAATAAAACACAAAAATAGTAATGTTTGCAAAACTCTACATTGTTGTTTATACATGATTTAAACCTTTCAATGTATTATGTCTTAACCAGCCTTTATCAAATTGTTGAGCATACTAGAAAACATTGGTATTAACCTAAAAATCGACGAGCCATAGCGACATCTATTATTTTTATGTACATTTATGTTAGCGCAAATTATATCCCGGATATTTCATTCGTATAGCTGTAATAGGGTTCTCCGAAAACATCATTACCGTATGGTGGCGCTCATCAGCAACCCGGTTCACTGCACACCGGAAGAGGCCAGCATTCATATAGCAACAGCAGTAAAGAGTGTGAACGGTACATGAAGTATGTGACAAATTGGCGGCGTACAAAACACACCAACCTCTTTCACTACGGTTCGTTGCTAGGGAATGACCTCCGCGGTGTAGTTTACCCAGTGTGGATAGATAGAAAGAAGAATGCAGATCACTGAACAAGTATATGGAAGAAATAACAAAACGAGCCCCATTTCAATGAACAAATATAAAATTTAATCAGTTTATAAACAGAATTTAAAATGAAAAGAAATCAATGACTTGGTTACAAAAGAAGGAAAATGGTACTAACATGTACTCAAAAAAAAGGACAATACAAATTTATTTAAACGTAAAATTACTTTCAACGTTAAATTACTATCTTCATTGCCAATGAGATGTGACCTTTGAGTGCAACGATGAGAGACTTCATCACCTATTTTATGCGGACATCAAGACTTCCGTTCGTCTCTGCTCCGTCGATCTTTGTCTAGCTTTTTCGTCTTGGACTTTTGTCCGTCGAACTCTGACTTAACAATCGTCTCTGGACTTAGATTTCTGCGTAGAACTTGTTCTGGTCCTGTGATTGTTCAGGGATTTCTCATGTGAATCCAGGAAAGCTGTTTCCTTCAATAAATAAAATGTCTCGCAATAGACAATAGGTCACATCCCCAAGTACATTTATATTTTTACATTAATTCGGTTCAGAAAACAAAAGGCAATAATTCTGCCGTAGTAACTCATTGCTCCATAACTGTTATGTTTACATAAATGGTCAATGCTTGTCCTGACCTTAAGTCGATTCACGCTAGGGATGGTCAATTTAATTCAACTCAGCCGTATGAACCCGTATGTAAACGCCCCCCTTGACTTCTTACTCTGTTAAGTTACATATGGCTTAGACCTCCAGATCTAACTATTCTAAAATAGTTTACTCGACCAATTAAATATTACAAACTAGCATATAGATATACACTTAAGTGATCAATTAAATATTACAAACTAATATATGGTATACATGTAATGTAAGTCATACTCATTCTAAACAGAGTTAATCCATAAACTATGAAACATTACCCATCATTCCTTAAGCTTAATTCATTTAAATTCCTAATCACTCCTATGTATTCAAGATTCAATTACATGCAATCTTTTCAACTAATATAATGAAATTTTAATTACATTCAATCTTGCCAATTCTCCAAATGAATTGATAATTAGAAAATCAAAGAATAAAATATCATGACTAGCATTTCACTAAAATCCTGCAAAATGAAATCATACATACATACATACATCATATCAAGAAAACATTTGAAATAGATCAACAAATGAAATAACATATTAAAATCGGGAAACTAAGATTGCGTACCTTTTGCCGTTTCTTTATTCGTTTCCACGAACCTCACGTATAGTCCGTCTCCTAACTGAGACAACTATCTGGCCCCTTACTCAATAACGAAAACGTACTTGCACGAATTCGGAGTCCAACTAACTTTCCTCGCAAAAGATTGAAGACTGCTGAATTTTCCTAAAGTAAAACCTTTAATTTCTTACAGAGTTACGCCCATAAATCCATATTAACCAATCGGAATAGACTGTTTCCTAAACCTGTTCCGTAGAATTTTTGGATTGACAAGACAACTAAACAACTAATCATGACGTAATTAACATTACTTTGAACAATCTTCTATAGCCAGATGCCGCCTTTCCCCGGTCGATTTTGGAAAAGAGTCTTATGTCATTCTCTTGTACCATAGCATCTGACTCGGTCATGTTACGTCGGCTAGAACGAATTCCCTTTTGACGTTCAGAGATGAAATGAAAATAATCATCTATCTCTAGCCCTTTCTACTTTAATTAAGTTGACTTTGATACAATTCCTTTAACCAAAGCTTCTAAGAGTTTTTAAAATTCGACACATCACAAAGTAGTTAGCTATTTCTATATTATAATAATGCCTACGGAGTGTTGCGTACCGCAGTGCACAAACAGAAGGGGGTCATACATTTCCTTGGTCCCAAAAAGATAGGGCTAAATCTTGGATTGTGGTTATAAGGAGAGACTTTTTTGAAACCCACGATACACAGTGTTGTGTGTTCCAGTCTCTTTGACTCGTCTGATTATATCTATAAAACATCGTCTGGTAAATTCTGATTTGCACAACTCATACCTCTAATCAGTTCTCATAAATTTATTTTTTTTTTGTAAACGAAATAAATATTTGTCATTTGTCACAATCCTTAAAGGGGACAAACATGCAAAACTGAAATTCACGCAAACTTCGTATATAATCATATATATATATATATATATATATATATATATATATATATATATATATATATATATATATATATATATATATATATATAAGCTTCATTTTCTGATAATTTGAACTTTTCTTTTTTACTCGTTACGAAGAAATTTATGAAAAACCGATCATCTCTCACGATCGGTCTTGAATAAACTAACGCACTTCCCTCCCTCTGAATAATTAGTGGATGTGACGTCATTTGAGACACTGTACACGATGTCATTGTTAATAATACAGTCAAGCATTCTATGAGTTCGCTGTACTTGAATGTTTAAATTATGTCGACTGTCAGTGATGACAGTGATGTCGATGACAGTTCAGAAGTAGAATAATTCATTAACATCCAACCCTATATGTATGAACCGGAGACAAATTCGCGTGACAAAGATGTACAGGAATCGTCAGGTTCGGACAATGAAGATGATTTGGAGTATCGTCGGCCTGGTGTAGAAGAAGCACAGTTGCTCTAAAACGCAAATTGGTAAGTAATCTTAGTCTGAACAAATCTGCAAATATTATTTATAAACTACCTTTAATTTTAAATACCAAACAGAATAGCAGTACAAAATCTAATTCAATAAACCGGGTAGGAAGAGGGCTAGAATTTTGTACCGATCACGATTTTTTCACAATTCCATTTTTGTTTCATTTATTCTTCTTCTTTCTTTTCATTTTCTTTTAAGTCAAAACACTTTAATATTACAGATCAGAGTTTTTCTTGCCAGTTTTTTTTTGGGGGGGCTGGAAATTGGTTTTCACTTTCTATAGCCTGGATTAATCCAAGTTATTAATATGGACTTGTACATGTCATAATTTAATGAATACTCGTCAAAGAAATGGGCATTAAAAATATCAAACAGGCGACAGTTTTTCAAATAATTTTAGCCTTTTTTTCCACACAGGTGCTTGTGTATTAAATGTGTTCCAATGTCCAACCAAGAATGGAATATTGGTTGTCAATCTCACTGGCTCTTGGAAGAGAAAATGTGTGTGTGTGTGTGTGTGTGAGAGAGAGAGAGAGAGAGAGAGAGAGAGAGAGAGAGAGAGAGAGAGAGAGAGAGAGAGAGAGAGAGAGAGAGAGAGAGAGAGAGAGAGAGAGAGAGAGAGAGAGAGTCTGGTACATACATATGGTGGAAATGGCCTTACAACAGCCATTCTCTTTTAAGATGAGAATTATGTCTAATTGACACAAAATACTTTTAGCTTTTATAATATTTGGGTTAATATTGACATGCATGGTTTATGACAATCTATATGAAGTGACCGTCAGTTACAACAAATAAAATAAAATTGAGCAAGAAGACCTTTGCTAACAAATTTATTTAATATCTCCCTGTATCCAATTTCGGTAGCCTACTTGAGATTAGTAGAATAAATGAATGACTGAATGAATGAATAAAGAGTGGTTAGGTAAGAGTGATTGAGACAAATGGACAGACGATAAGAGAGCTGATATTTTGGAGACGAAATTGGAGGTAATTTTGGACAAAGTAAATGCTGGATCGTAACATTTCATTGCATGAAAATGACAGAACAATGGAAGTGGGTGGGGACATTCAGTGGCCCCAGTAGAGTAGGGCGTCTTTAAAAAGATAAATTACACTCAAGTTACAATACGCAACATTTGAGGAAAATATTACTATCTCATTTTACATGCCTGTACATCAGCCATGGATGACATTTTGATTCACCGTAAGCGCAGTATAACTCAGATCACCGTTATGGCAGCATTATTACATTATTACAGTCATTACTTCGACGTAAGAGAGAGAGAGAGAGAGAGAGAGAGAGAGAGAGAGAGAGAGAGAGAGAGAGAGAGAGAGAGAGAGAGAGAGAGAGAGAGAGAGCACATGTTACACCCCCACCTCTTACAAAGCTCCATAAACCAATCTGTTAAAAAATAAATACCATGTACTCATGTATACAGTGATTGAATTGGTGTGAAATTATGTGTAATAACTATACTATTCAGTAAATTATTTTGCCCTTTCAGAGTCTACCGACACTTAGCATATAGACGATTTTTCCGCTGGGTGTGGAAGATACTTGGTAAACGAAATATAAAAATATTACCATCATGTGTAGTGAGCACGATTCGCAAGACCTTCTCATCTGAAACCTTCACATGATTCATGTATTCTCGCTTCTGAATGAAGAATCTGAAAACTTATGACAGTTCTAGAAATATGTGTGAATGCATGTGTATAATGGCACAATAAAATATCAGAAGCTACTGAGGTTTTAAACTTTATTGGCTGAAATTACAAGTTCATGTATTGAAACATTGACGGTGCTCCTGAATTATTGAGTCCTTATCATGAAAACCAAATTCTTTCTGTATGAAGAGGCTACAGCTGGTGGTGGATGTTTCATTTCGTGGGTCCTATCTTCATGCGCTGTGCGGTAATTGCTGTATAATTCTCGCCGCATTGCAACATCCTAAATCAGTTGTTTTTGTTTTTTTTTACTGTTACGTATATGTGATTAAAATGCTTTGGAAATGTGAAGAAAAAAATATTTGTCCAGAACTGCTATTATTCACACAATTCAGAGATGCGCATTGAAACATCGTTTCTACCTGATACTGAATATGAATATGCCTATTGTACGGGAATCGTCTCAAATGACGTAATATCCTCCTTGTAAAAAAAAAGGGAGATAACAACTTGGGGATAGGTTCTTTCCATTTGATCTCGGAATTCAGCACCATATTTCTTATTAAATGTTTGTGAAAATACAATAAATGCAAAGAAAAAAATAGTTAGGATAGATTATATACACAAACTACTATATATCCTTCTATTTACAATAAAATTTTGCAGGTCAGGGTTTTTGTCCCATTTAAGGTTGTTTTGAATAATCATGTTTCAAATCGCTATCACGTACCAATAAGCATAAATACAAACAGATGAACATACTATGCACCTAATGAGAAGTGTAAACATACTCATTAGTGCAGCATTGTGTGTTGTGTGTGTGTGTGTGTGTGTGTGTGTGTAGTCATATGTATCTGTTTAACATGTTTAAAACACACACACATATATATATATATATATATATATATATATATATATATATATATATATATATATATATATATATATATATATATATATATATATAATAGGCACAAAACCATTGCAAAAGAAGTTGAAGCCCACAGCTGTGTCCCACATTGTCTACTGGACTCAAGTTGAATCTTCAGCAACACTTAAAGGGAGAAAGCGACATATTTAAAGAGATTTAAAGCAAAATATTCAGGTATGCTGAGGTATTTCATGCAGAGGACTTTATACATTTCGATGTCTATTAATAGTTTGATTTTGCAGAAATAATCACGCAATTTTAAAAAATACATGTCTAGAAAACAAAAAGATACTTACAAGGTAAGGAATGTATGCAAACTGTCCCTATTGTTTCATTTTGTCGTTGATGACCATAGCATTCCTCCCCCCTAGTAAATATTATCAATTATATAATGTTCAAGAATCCAAACCTATCTACCCTAATATCAACAATAACGCAACAGGAAACCACTTATTTTGTTTTGGTCTTAAGAACTGTATAAATATTTTCCTCTTTTTTCATATCAGGGCATTAGTAGAGTTATTATGATGGATTAAAACAAAGAGGTTGGATGTAAAGAAACAGTTTCCTCAAGTCCAACTGAAGAAAAAAAACAGGTACAGTTAAGAATTTATGACTTTACAGTTTTTGGAGGGGGTGATTACCCTCCATCTGCCACATAAAACGGTGGTGTGCATACCGCCATTCATTATATCAAAAAACTAAGAAAACTTTGTGAACAAATTCTATTTGCTGTTTGTTCGTTTGTGTTACGTTTTGTTAATCACAAACAGTCATTTTAAAACTCTGTACCATTTCAATACATCCATGTGAACCAAATCTTGCTTCCAAACGTACTGCTAAAAATAAAATGTATCCACTTTATTTTTGTAAAGTAAAACTTGTTACTCAAATGTTGTAGCAAAATTTATTAGTTACTTCTGTAAGACTTTGATAAAGTTGAAATTCACCAAATGCAAATACAATTTTATTTCAGTGTTCCAGTCTACATCTCTGCCTCAACTCAGACTGCAAATACCAGCACAAGGGATAAAAAAAAAAAACACAAAGTGGTGATCAACCAATATTTAGTATCCAGAATTTAGGAAAGGATCCCGGGGCCATACATTTTTATACCGGACTGGAGAATTATCAGAATTTTAAATTTGTATTCGACACCTTAGGTACACAGCATTTCACCGCAACTACTATGATGGGCCATTACCTGACATTGGTATTTAAGTTCAGTTCGTTTGTATAGTAATTAAACTACGATGACACATTACAAATTTTGAGCTCGGTCGCCTTTCTAAACTAACTGAGAATCGTGTTACCAGTATATTTGTCACGTGGATAAATTTTATGTTTCACCAGTGCAATGAGATCAACTTGTGGCCATCCAGAGATTTAGATCATTTGTTTGCTCCTACAGAATTTATGGCAAAATACCCCAGTACCAGGGTAATATTGGATTGTACAGTGTCCAGTTTTCAAATCGAAACAGCCACTGGAACAACAAGCAACATTTTTAACGTACAAAAATAAAAAATACTGTAAAAGTAATGGTGGGTTGCACGCCACGTAGACTTGTTTTCTATGTTTTTAGTGCCTATGGAGGTTCTACTAGCGATCGAAAGATAAAAATTCTCAAACCGTTTCATGTTTAGAGAATAATTGGCTTATTAAATAGCATAAAATTTTGTGCAACCTCTTTAATGATACAGAATCTGCACTAGCAACATAAATATTAAAGGTGTTCTTCAGTTTGTGTTCCTTTAGAAATTGATTTGTACCAAGACATGCTTAAATGTGTTTAGTATAATTATTACTAAATGTTTGGACAACCATCTCATATTCTAGTTTTTTGCAGCAGAATGGTGTAAGAAAATCAGTACATATGGTTCTTTCAGAACAAAGAAATCTATTTAAATTCAGAAAAATGTTTATAGTATTATAACTCTGAACATTTTTTTTCAGGTATCTCATATATGAATATATTTAGTCGATGTTCTTCTAAGTTGAATATGTGACACAAACTGAATTAAATTAAATTAAAACAAAGATGCCAAGTGTTATGTTGATGTTTTACAACATGTACGTAAATAAAAACCACATACACGTTACAAAGAATTTAAATAACATGTTGTTATGCACTCTAAATATTTGTCACATACTTCATGTACCGTTCACACTCTTTACTGCTGTTGCTATATGAATGCTGGCCTCTTCCGGTGTGCAGTGAACCGGGTTGCTGATGATTGGTATAAAATATGAATATGCCAATAAAATAAAACAATTTGAACCCAATATTTGCATATTTGTCTTTCATTCAAATACTGGTTTCACTGCAGATAAATCTAGGATTATAGGGAATACAGTAATGTTACATCCTAAACTTCAATAGTCATAGATGTAATATTCTTTGTAAAAGTGATCATTGATTTATGAAATGTTTGCTGTACCTGTGTACACGACAATGCTGACAAAATTCCATCTTCTGAAAACCTGAAACTTGCATACAAGACCGTAACATGTTTTCAGTGAGCTGAGGGACCTTGTCCAGCACCACATTCACATTGAGCTTCTTCCACTACCCCATTTTCATCCAGTGACAGGTCTGCCTTATAGGTTACTGACTTCTTCATTTCAGCTCATACAATGGCTAAGACAAATGTCAAACCTCTCTCTGGGCATGAACACACTCTGCAGTATTGCAAGTACCCCTCATTGGTCTCTGCACTTGGCATCAAAGTCATTGCAATGCTGAGACAGGTATTCTGTCAAACTTTCCATGGTGAAATGGGAAAATTGCTGGTCATTCCGACATGGGCATCCTCGTAGTTATCTAGATCTGAAATATCCATCTTAAACTCTGGCTCGGTAGTAACAGACACTGAATTTATATCGTTAAACTCCAATTTGAAATGAATTACAATTAATATTTTAAAGTTACATACTTTTTGTTCCAGCATGTGTCATACAGTTCATTTCACTGGCCCTGTTGGTTCCCTGGTACCATCCAAACTACATAAGCTTTATTATTTACTACCCGTATACAATTTAGATTACTTTCTCTCTTTAGTTTTAGTGGTGAGTAGTGACCAGAATTATACCCTCTTCAATATATAATGTCATTATTACTTAACATTTAAAAAAAATCATACAGTCAATAAAGCATGATGTTATTTTAAACCTAATTTTGAGAATTTGACAAACACGTGTGATTATTTATATAGCAGATTTGCCTGTTTTATTGCAATGTTGTAATTACATGTAATGTGTACTCGAATTGGTGATTTTTAAAACCAAACAGCTTCCACGCCTCATAAACACAATTAGAAATATTAAAGTTCACTATGACAAGACACTTTGTATATGCTAATTTTAGTCATTTATTTACAGCACTTATTATATTTTGTCTTGAAAATATAGTAAATATGCTTTGAGAATATGAGACAGAGAGAAGTAGAGGAAGAGAACAACATATGGTCTTTTCTTTCCTAAAACATGGTTACTAACATGCATAACTGGATGCTGAGCTTTTGAAGCAAGAATCAAAAAGTAATGCATGCCTGTGTACTAAAACTTTTTTAAGCAGTTAAATATCCAAGATTTTAATACGTCTCATTTCTAGTCATCTATAACCTAAGCCCATCAATTGCGCACTAAACAAATATCAGCTCCACATTTCCCAAGCAATTAAAAATTATGGAACGTGGATAACTGGATGCATCCAGGTAAAGTACTAATAAAATATATCATTTAATCAAATAGGTGATACTGTTATCATATAAAAATTGGACTTGTAGTAAATGTTTGCTTATATTCGACAATAAAATATTTTCGATGTTGGCGCATTCAGACAACTTCAATGCGTCCTTGGTTGGATCATGTTAAGAAAAATTACGCTCACTTACCTATCAATGAGCTCATTTTTCCAATCGGAAACGTTGGCATTTTTCTTCTTTAACTCTTCTCTTATTTTTTGAAGAGTCTGTGATTCATAATCTGAAATTCTACATATGTTAATATTGCTACTTTTTCTATATGAATCAAATTGACTAGCAGCGCCATCTAGTGGAACTATAACTGTAAGAACCTCATATTATGTTACTAAGAAAATTTAGAAGAGTTTTGAAAAGAAAACGTGTCTTTTGCAAAGGAAAATTCAACTTTTCTTTGTCTAGTCTTCTTGATTTAAACCGATTGATTTCTAGGGCGGCGAATCCAATAAGATTCCTTTTCCTTCCTGGGGTTTTTAAGCAGTTCTTATAAGTGTTATATCATTAAAAGTGTGGCCATGGGAGAAGATTTCTGCAACCGGGCTTCTATACCGCTTCTTTGTCATCCAATCTGATCTATGAAGGTTGATCCTTCTACCAACAACTAGACCATGATCCAACACTGGAATATGCAAAAACCATCACTAATACGATTGACGAGGCGTACTAAATCGTAGACAAGCAAACTAGATCGTTGACCAGCAAACTATAAACTACTTAAGCCCAGAAAACCCAAGGGTAGGTAGATTTTATTCTTCTACCAAAAATCCACAATCATGAAAACCCGGACAGACCTATAATCTCCGGTAACGGCCATCCCACAGAACCACAGAAAGCATAACATAATATTTATGTCATTTTATGAGATCACATGTCCACAAATTACCATCATATCTTTAGGACACGACTGATTATGAAAAGCAAGGTAAGCGAACCATTGCTACCAGACACAACACTTCTTTCCTTAGATGTCATATCTTTGTATACTAACATACCGAACAACGAAGGGATACAGGCGTTTGGAAAAGAATGTGATACAAGAACTATAAACAATACTTCCTAGTTAAACTCCTGAAGCTTGTCCTAAAACTTTACTACATTTAATGAAGAGAAAACTACGTCCATATCAATGGAACTGCAATGACCACAAGATGGCCCCTTCGTAGGCCAACAAATTTATGGGAAAACTAGAGGTTAAACTTTAAGCATCGGTTGAACTTACGGCATACCAGTCGATACGCTTTATCGATGATATAGAAATGAAGTGGCATCATGGAAGAAAAAGTCTGGGTGACTTCACATCAATGGCAAACAACTTCCATCCTTTAATAAAATTCACGGCAGAAATATCCAACTCAAACCACGTTTTCCTGGACACAACAACCAGACTGGTGGAAAACAATCTACATACAGACATCTACTCGATTAATACAACTATCTTCTCCCAACCAGATGTCATCTAAAACACAGCATTAGGAACATTCCATATAGCCAGGCACTGATGATACTCAGAATTTGCTCCGACGATGAAACATTCCAAGAAAGGTTTTAAGAGCTATATATACATTTAATTTACAGAGGCAACTACAAAGACCTGATTGAGGGGAAACCCAAGGGGCTTAACAAACTGCGATAACCTACTAAAATATTGAAAGAAGGAAAAGGCTGATAGAATGCCATTCATCCTGACCTACTATCCAGACAACCCCAAAGTAGGTAAATCATGCGAAACACTGGCCCATCTTGAAATCGACTGAAGTACTAAAGCTAATCCTTCTGAACAAACTTGTAGTAACCTACCGGAGACCAGAAAACGTCAAGGATATCATAGTCAGGGTGAAACAAACACCAATAACTAGTCAAGAACACCCTATTCAATCTGGCTCCTGTTGCGATAAAAGATGAAGCAAAATGATAGAGACTAGGACATTTAATAGTACAGTGACTAGAAAGAAACATAACTTGCATGGTCCAAACAAAACGTGCAAAACAGAGAATGTGATATACCTAATTTCATGTAAGATCTGTAGATTTCAGTATGTAGGAAACAAAACTGAAAATCTCCATAAAAGGATAACCTTCATAGAGATGATTGGATGACATAGATGCTGTACAGAATCCCAGTCGCAGAATACTTCTCACTGGCTACGCTTTTTTGATATAACACTTGTCGCAATTGCTAACAAGCCCAACTGGAGTTCCGAAAACAGGAAGAAAAAGCAATATCACTGGATACGCGGCCTTAGAACATTGAAACCAAGCGGTTTAAATCAAGAAGACTAGACAAAGACAGCCATGCACAAGTGGAATTATCCTTTGCATCCGACACATTTTCTTTTCAAAATTGGTCTAAATTTTCTTAGTAGCCTTGAATTACAACTATAAAAATGAAATATCCGGGATATAATTTGCGTTGACATAAATATACACAAAGTAATCTGTCTCGCTATGGCTCATCAATTTCTAGGTTAATACCAATATTTTCTAGTAAACGCAACAAGATCAGATAGGCTGGTTGAGACATAATACGTTGAAAGGTTTAATTCGTATAGAAACATTCATGCAGAGTTTTGCAAATATTACGGTTTTGTGTTTTATTTGATTGTTTTGTCAATGCTTTGTATATGCCTTTGAAAAAGACTCATTAAGTGTCGAAAGCGCTCAGGCTAGTTAGTTTTGCTCTATTCGTCGTCAGTTTATTGCATTAATCTCAATCAATCCCTGACATACTTTATCCCTTGCTGGATCCTTGAGCATGAAATGGCTGTTATTCGCCATATGATTTGTAATCTTTATATATATATATATATATATATATATATATATATATATATATATATATATATATATATATATATATATATATATATATACACATATATATACATATATATATATGTATATATATGTGCATATATATATATATATATATATATATATATATATATATATATATATATATATATATATATATGTATGTATGTATGTATATATATATATATATATATATATATATATATATATATATATATATATATATATATATATATATATATATATATATATATATATATATATATATAAAGAATACAAATCATATGGCGAATAACAACCCTCTCAAGCGTACTGGATCCACCAAGGGATCACGTTTGTCAGGGATTAATTAAAATAGATGCAATAAACTGACGACGAACAGTACGAAACTAGTAACTAACTAGCCTAAGCGCTTTCGACTCTTAATGAGTCTTTTTCAAAGGCAAATACAAAACATAGTTACGACAAACAAATAAACACAAAAACGTTGTGTTTGTAAACCTCTACATTTCTGTCTTCACATGTGCTAACACTATAAATACAACCAGCTTGTATAGACTAGTTGCGGAAACTGAAAACGTTGTGTAATTCCCTAAAAGTCTACAAGCCAAAGCGACATCTATTTTTACTTTGTGTACATATGAAACGCCGATTATATCCCGGATATTTGATTCTATACCGGTTATTCTTATAGTAAAAATTGAAAGATATTAAGATTTAGAAAATGTTAAATTCTACTAGTGCATAGTTTTCATTTTCTAGTCTTCTTGGTTTAGACCGCTTGGTTTCAATGTTCTAAGGCGGCGTATCCAGTATGATTCCTTTTCCTTCCTGGTTTCGGAACTCCAGCTGTGGTTGTTAGCAATAGCGATAAGTATTATATCACTGAAAGTGTGGCCAGGGGAGGAGAAGTGTTCTGCGACCGGGCTTCTGTACAGCCTTTTTGTCATCCAATCAGATCTATGAAGGTTTATCCTTATGTGTAGCTTTTCAGTTTCTCCCACGTACTGAAGGCCACAGATCTTACTTGTGATGAGATAAATCACATTCTCTGTTTTGCACGTTTTGTTTGGACCATGTATGCTTAGTTTTTCTTTAGTCACTGTGCTAGTGAATGTCTTGGTCTCTATCATATGTTGACAGGTTTTGCATCTTTTATCGCCACAGGGTCCAGATTGACTAGGTTGGTTTTGACTAGCGATTGTTGTTAGCTTGGCCCTGAATAGGATGTCCTTTAGGTTTTTTGGTCTCCGGTAAGCTACTATAGGTTTGTTCGGAAGTATTAGGTTTAGTATGTCTGACGATTGCACGGTTGGCCAGTGGTTTGCGATGATTTTACCTACTTTGGGATTGTCTGGGTGATAGGTCAGAATAAATGGTATCCTATCAACCTTTTCTTTCTGTCCATATCTGAGTAGGTCATCACGGTTTGTTTGTTTGGCCCTTTGGATTGCCTCCGCAATCAGGTCTTTGTCGTAGCCTCGGTAAATTAAATGTTTAGCCAGCTCTTCAGACCTTTCTAGGAATCTTTCATCGTCGGAGCAAATTCTGCGTATCCTCAGTGCCTGGCTATATGGAAAAGCAGAACAGACATAATAATTAAGCCTGCAGATAAGGGTTCCGCTGTTGTCGTTATGAATAGGGAAGACTACATTAGTGAAGCAAGTAGACAACTAAGTGACGCTAGGTTCTACCAAAAACTGGACCATGATCCAACGCTGGAATATGCAAAAATCATTACTAATGTTATTGACGAGGCGTACCAAAGCGGACACATAGACCAGCAAACCAAAAACTACTTAAGCCCAGAAAACCCAAGAGCAGGTAGATTTTATCTTCTACCCAAAATCCACAAACAAGGAAACCCTGGCAGACCTATAATCTCAGGTTACGGGCACCCCAAAGAAAGGATATCTGAATATTTAGATCATTTTATGAGACCACATGTCCACAAATTACCATCATATCTTCAAGACACGACAGATTATCTCATAAAAAGCAAAGCTAGTGAACCATTACTGCCAGATACATTACTTGCTTCCTTAGACGTCACATCTTTGTACACCAACATACCGCACAACGAAGGGTTACAGGCATGTAGCGAAGCATGGGAAACAAGAACTGTAAACAATCCACCCACACACTTCTTAATCCAACTCCTGGAGCTTGTCCTAAAACTCAACAACTTTGAATTTAATGAAGAAAACTACCTACAAATCAATGGAACTGCAATGGGTACTAAAATGGCCCCTTCGTATGCTAACATTTTCATGGGAAAACTAGAGGGAATGCTCTTAGCATCGGTTGAGCGTACACCATACCAGTGGGTACGCTTTATCGATGATATTGAAATGAAGTGGCAGTATGGAAGAGAAAGTCTGGAATACTTCATATCAAAGGCAAACAACTTCCATCCTTCAATAAAATTCACGGCAGAAATTTCCAACTCAAACCATGTTTTCCTGGACACAACAACCAGACTGGTGGAAAACAAATTACACACAGACATCTACTCGAAACCAACCGACAAACACCAGTATCTTCTCCCAACCAGCTGTCATCCAAAACACTGCATTAAGAACATTCCATATAGCCAGGCACTGAGGATACGCAGAATTTGCTCCGACGATGAAAGATTCCTAGAAAGGTCTGAAGAGCTGGCTAAACATTTAATTTACCGAGGCTACGACAAAGACCTGATTGCGGAGGCAATCCAAAGGGCCAAACAAACAAACCGTGATGACCTACTCAGATATGGACAGAAAGAAAAGGTTGATAGGATACCATTTATTCTGAGCTATCACCCAGACAATCCCAAAGTAGGTAAAATCATCGCAAACCACTGGCCAACCGTGCAATCGTCAGACATACTAAACCTAATACTTCCGAACAAACCTGTAGTAGCTTACCGGAGACCAAAAAACCTAAAGGACATCCTATTCAGGGCCAAGCTAACAACAATCGCTAGTCAAAACCAACCTAGTCAATCTGGACCCTGTGGCGATAAAAGATGCAAAACCTGTCAACATATGATAGAGACCAAGACATTCACTAGCACAGTGACTAAAGAAAAACTAAGCATACATGGTCCAAACAAAACGTGCAAAACAGAGAATGTGATTTATCTCATCACATGTAAGATCTGTGGCCTTCAGTACGTGGGAGAAACTGAAAAGCTACACATAAGGATAAACCTTCATAGATCTGATTGGATGACAAAAAGGCTGTACAGAAGCCCGGTCGCAGAACACTTCTCCTCCCCTGGCCACACTTTCAGTGATATAATACTTATCGCTATTGCTAACAACCACAGCTGGAGTTCCGAAACCAGGAAGGAAAAGGAATCATACTGGATACGCCGCCTTAGAACATTGAAACCAAGCGGTCTAAACCAAGAAGACTAGAAAATGAAAACTATGCACTAGTAGAATTTAACATTTTCTAAATCTTAATATCTTTCAATTTTTACTATAAGAATAACCGGTATAGAATCAAATATCCGGGATATAATCGGCGTTACATATGTACACAAAGCAAAAATAGATGTCGCTTTGGCTTGTAGACTTTTAGGGAATTACACAACGTTTTCAGTTTCCGCAACTAGTCTATACAAGCTGGTTGTATTTATAGTGTTAGCACATGTGAAGACAGAAATGTAGAGGTTTACAAACACAACGTTTTTGTGTTTATTTGTTTGTCGTAACTATGTTTTGTATTTGCCTTTGAAAAAGACTCATTAAGAGTCGAAAGCGCTTAGGCTAGTTAGTTACTAGTTTCGTACTGTTCGTCGTCAGTTTATTGCATCTATATATATATATATATATATATATATATATATATATATATATATATATATATATATATATATATATATATATATATAATGGAAAAGTATAGATTTTCGAAGACACCTCTCTTCCTCCAAGTTCCTTCAACTTTTATTCAATTTATTCGTTCAAAGGATCAAATTTAGTCTTTAACTCATTTTGCACAAATTAGTTTTTAATCGAAACAGAACAATCATATCCGATTTTTACGACAAAGGCACGGCAGCACATTTTTCAGTTTGTTTGTCCTTGATTTGTCGTTTCATAGAACGCGATGATTACTATGTGGGCGACATTTTATTTTTTCGAGTAGACCGAACTGTAATTTAGAATTATTATATAATTAGTCTCGACACTTGATTGATAATCTATCATATTCCCTTTTATTAAAGATTCACTTTCTTTACCTGAGATTACCTGTAGATATCCAATCAAGGTAGACCTTATCTCACCTGTTTTCAAATCCTTCAGTAAGAATTGATAGTTTTGTATGTCTTACATACTTCACTACATATGGCCGATTTATTCACGTGTATTCACAAATTCCGCCCCAGGTTAGACTCTCGCTTGACTCAAAGCGTTACTGCTGTTAAAAGTTTATTTCTATAAGAAACGCCTTTTCTGAATTGTACCATATTTTCAACTGAATCTGCAAACAGTAACGAACACAATATTATTCTAAAACAGTAGATGCAGCATTTACAATAAAAATTTGAAAACAAACAAAGGTTGACCCAGAGTTCAATTCATCTGCGCTTGGGGAACATTTTTCAAATAGTCGCCATGATACTGTGAATAAGCGCAATGGGATTGCTTTTGTTAGCATCATAAGAGTAATATTCCGAATAGTATGTATATTGTTGCTGATATTCGCTAAAGCAAGGTGATTAGTATTTAATGTTTGAAGATTATTGTTGTCATTTTGTTTCACCGTGTCTCAACTTGGCAGTAATGGGTTTCCATACTGGACTTATAGAACCACTGAACGGAAAAGGAATGGTGTGTGGATTTGTATTTTAACGTAGCTTTGACAATTTTTCAGTTATATCTCTATGACGTCTGCAATATGGCAGTCTATAGAGATATCTTGTACTGGGGTAGCATGTCGCAGACATGTACCGTGATTTTCCACCCAATCACAATACAAGGCCGACCAGTCCAAACACAAACCTCTTAATGCTGAGTGCCTAGAGAGGCAGCTATTAGTACCATTTTTTAAATAAATCTTTGGTATAACTCGGCAGTGGTTCGAACCCGCGACCTCCTCGCATTCGAGGCGGACGGTCTAACCATTAGGCCACCGGAGCAGTGAAAAGGAATGGACAGCTAAGGTATGCAAGAATGAAGGATACGGCATTCCCAAAATTGTGGCATTAACAATTCATATAAACGTGTGCATTATAACATGTATAGAATTTTATTAGGCCCGGAAACATACCTATCATTTGGACTATCATATTTTTTTTCGGAAGTCACTTGCTAAGTATAGGGTCTCAGAGCATTTGTTAAATATAGTGACAGGTAGCCATGGTAACGATAAATAATCAGTAGGGTGAATAATGTTTATTTGGTAGAAGATAAATTCATTTTGTTCGTGTTTGTCCAGCTTATAAACATCTATGAAAGAAATACTTTAATGAATTTTTTTCCGTCTGTATCCCTCATGAGTCATCGTAGCATCTTAATTAAAAGAGATCTTTAGGGTTTTCATTTTAGACAGTCTTTGATAACTCTAACGAATGATGAATGATATACTTTATAATTTTATCCACGGATGACTTACATGAAATTATGTATTTATGCTCATATTGAAAACACCAAAGTTAATTAATACATACAATGTGGCATACTACTATATTTATTTTTAATATTGATAAATTGGAGAGGTTGCAGACAAAATATTCCTTTCTGTTTATATGTTGTTGGCCGTATCCACAATTTGTAGACAGCACTCATGATTACCAATATTATTTGTCAAATGACTTTAAAAATACATTTTAGTTATCTTTTTTATGAGTGAGTTCCCATGTATCGTTTTTTTATCATTGTGTAATAAAAGATGTATAAATAACAGTTTCATACAATGTTTCAAATAGTAATCGTGGGGGACTGATAATTAAGCCTCTGTCACAGTAAGAGTCAATAAAACCAGGTAAGTAATTAAGTCTCCATTTTTCTCCAAACAACGGCTCACAAATACATATAGATTCAAATACAATTATAAGTAAAATACGCTGTCAATTCACGATTCAGTTTAGTTCTCAGCTGCCACTCAAAATCTATTCATAAACGTTAAGGGTTTTCAATTGTTAGAAATTCTCATTTAAAATCTTATATTTTCTCATTTTTTCACAGATCAAATTATAAAATTTTCACGAGAAAGATATTTTAAGAATATTTGATTGATTTGATTGAATTGCAGCTGTAAATAATGAACCCCTTTATGTGAAAATTTTTTAATGTTAATTTAATTTGTTTCATGCTAGCACAGTTCATGATACGCCAACATCAATGCATGAAGTGCACTAAATCGTGCATTATATTGAAAGAATTTTATGTCTAATTCATGTCGAAAAAAATTAATTAACGTTTATTGCACATGCGTTGTGAGACTTCTGAAAACCTAAGAAGTCAATGCATATAATAAAGACAGATCAAATATAGCACTAATAATACATGACTATTAATCAAGACTGTTATCCATGGCAATACAGTTCAATTCGTTTCTATTTATATGCTTAGAATATATAAGGAATGAGAGGTCAAAACTAACAAAAACTTAGAATGGAAAACATCAAGATGACAGAACTTTCTATTGTTCGAGTTTAGAATTTTGGTTTCTCGTCCTTGTCTCAGAAATGGACATACGGCTGCGTACATGCTTACATTTTCCAAATTCACATGGACAGCTCTGAAGGAACAGTGTGTGTGGGGGTGTTGGATTTTTAACATAGCTTTAACAATTTTTCAGTATATCGCTACGATGAATGCAGTGTTGCATCTTATAATGATGTCTAGTACCGGAGAATCATGCCGTAGACATGTAGCATGATGTCCCACCCAGTCACATTATCCTGACATCAGGCCGACCAGTCCTAACACTAACCTGTTAATGTTGAGCGCCAAGCGAGCCAGCTGTTAGTATAATTTTTAGAAGTCTTTGGCATGACTCGGCCGTGGTTCGAACCCACGACCTCCCGCACACTCTAGCCACTAGGCCACCGGACTGGTAGGAACATTTTAAATTATCAGCAAAACGTATCATGGCACGATGTCTCCTTGGTGATCTACAACAAACTCATTTACCTTGTCGACATAATGATTTCCATTCTCTCTATCTGTTTTGGAATCTTCCTAGCTATCGACTGTGGCACTGCAGCTATTTGCCTATGTGACAGACATCCGAATTAAAACCATGGCTAGAACACAAATCATAAATGAGCCACACGTTTAGTATCCTAACTCTCCTTCCTACCCAGAAACTAAAAACGATTCAGTTATATTAACTCTGTCAATTTCCAGCTTTGTAATACTGGATGTATGTATATTGTTACAAATGTCTGCTGATACAAGAAGCGAGCTTGACAAAATGCCTACATGATCTCGTTATAAGGGTGGTTCATTGCCACCTTGTGTGGCTCAAAAGTAACCAGTGAAGTTTGGCCTATACCTACTTTTCAGCCTTGGATATGCTTTCGCACAACGTTTAAACAGAGCAGGCGTGACTAAAAATGGTGCTAAATTCTAACATGAAGGTTATAACAGTTTACGGTTGTCGTTGTTATTGATGCTACCCGACATATCCTATATTTAGTCTTTCACATTTATTACGGTGCCCATTGTGAACCCTCATGTTGGCCTAGTTGTCGAAGGCGCCAGCCTGTACATACCACTCAGCCATTGGTGCAAGTTAATCGCCACGGCCAGTCACGCCGTATAAGTAAGATATTTAAAGTCGGTACAGCCGTGCCGGAAAGTCGTGAACGAGGGTCAGGACTGTACAAGTAACACTTTAAATTTATTTGCACCACTGCTCACATATTAACTTATGTCCGAGTGAATTTGAATCTTTGATCGAGAAACGTGGATATGTAAGATACTCCAGAAATTTCTATGGAGTCGGTGGTTCATCCGGTGTTTTCTGCCACGAAATATGCAGACAACTATATGTAGCCTATCATGTGCTGAAAAAGACGTTAAACCCAACAAAACCAAAACCTGCGCCTATTACCGTCTGCATCAAGACCGGAAGTGTGATGGTTTACGATCAAGATATCTAAAGGGTTGTTCACTTACATTATGCTTTACGATGACCTTTGTTCGAATTCGGGCTGAGACAATTGTTATCTCCCGGTGTCCATGGATTGACGCGGCTGCTTCACAGTGTGACTGTATTTGAAAATAGGGAAGTTCATGGACAACATGTACGATAGATTTAGAATGCTTTTATCTAATATGATGTTGCACTGAGCAATCCATGCTTCGGAAAATTTGTTTTGTCATGAACCTGGCAGGATTCAGTCGCTTTATTCTGGCTATAGAGGGGGTTGGAGGTAGAGGGGGACGGGCGATGGGCAATCTGTCTCTGTAGAATAATGCACCACTGTTTGTTTATAATATCTAAGTATCCAGGTTTATTTCACCCACCCCTAGTTATTCCTATTGAGACTATCTGGAAGTGTTGTTTGAACTTTTTCGAATTGTAGAAATAAAAAAGTTTTTCTTGAGAGTCGAATTCATTTGTCAGAATGCGTGAAGTTAAAGTTACACTAGCTCCGCAGCTGTTGACAATTAAACCCTCAAATCCATCAAGCGATTCATTTAAACTGATTGAGTGGGAATTATGCGCATGTACCGAGTACCTGTTGATGTGTTCTGTGCGTTTAATCAGTTGATTTTTCTATTTTAATGAATGGGTTTTGAGAAATCAGGCTTGTCCTTGGAAATAATTGAAATATTCGAGAGTTTTCTGAGGTCTGTAGTTTTATTGTTATTTTTTGTTAGGTAGAAATGTGATGATACAAAATTTTATCTAAAGCTGGTTTCACTTTTCTTCAATCCTGCAAAATCTAAACATATTGTCGAAGGTACGGATGACTATCAACACTGGCAAGATGACTGGACACACTGGTTTAATGACAGTCAACACTAGTCAAATGATTGGACACACTGGTCAGATGGTTGTACACACTGGTCAGAGACTGACAACACTGGTCAGATGGCTGTACACACTGGTCAGATGACTGACAATACTGGTCAGATGACTACAATCTGGTCGGATGACTCAATACTGCTCAAATACTGTATACACTAGGAAGATGAATGTGCACACTGGCCCGATGACTGTACTCTCTGGTTAGATGACTGAAAACAGATAGCTCAAAGAATTAAGAGAATAACTAAAGTCATAGATAGGCGGCAATACAAATATTCATATTAGTAAATTGAACCCTCTATCCCAGCATTGCGAAGCTAACCCATACCCTTACTCCCATCTTATCATTCGTATAAATAAAGACATGGAGTGGAGAGCGTAGCGACAATGTTACCGCTCGGTATCTGTGCAGCATTAAAGCATTTGTCATCCAAGCATAATTTAGCTATTCTAGCGGTTTTTAGAAAATGTGTCAATAATTAATAAATAATTATTAAGTGCGTTGGCAATAACGACTCTCTTTTAATATATTCCTAGAGGAACGTTTCCATATATATAATCGATGTGGTCACCGTTGCTGCTTTTGTTTCGTTTGTATGTCTGCTGACTGGTTCTTCTGTCTTTGCCTAGACTGGTCTCTCCATACTGAATGATGAACCAGTAGATTAAGAAGCGGCCATCTATTTTTTTTATTTAATTTGTATTTTTGGCCGGGGTGGGGTGGATGGACCTGTTTATTTTCAAACCAGGATACTATGGTTTCATCATTTCAGAATATAATTAGCAACTAATGCGATGGATACAATTAATTATGTTTCTGAGTACCGCAGCATACGGTTTTGCAAGGTTGGTTTGATATTTTTAAAAGCTTAATAGGGGTGGATTTTTTTCGCTAAAAGGTCTCAGTCCATAATAATTTTGAAATGAAATGCTTGCTTACAAGTATGGACCAGCCATCTTACTGATATAATAATGACATCAGGTTTCTGGATTGCCGTCTTCTTAGCAATCATCTCGAAATTGAGTCAGACACATTCTGCTGCAAACTCGTTTAAAAGTTTTTGTTAACTTATATAAAGATATGTTTTAGTCAGATCTTTCGAATAAAAGTAGAAGGGCTAAACTCTGGTGGGTGTTGGTTAAGGAGGGGTGTGACCAAAACTTTCAGTTCAGTCAGACGCAACAAGCACCAACGAAGATATAATGCCAAACATCCAAATGGCGGTGGGTTGTTTGTTTGTAAGTTTGCTTTGTTTTGTTTTGTCTTTTTTAGTTTTAGTTTGTTTTTTATATTTTTTGTTTGGTTTTTTTTCCCGTGGTTTCCGATTTCCACTGGCTCAACATCTCTTGAAAGTAAATGCTATCAGAGTTATTGACAAGTGCAAAATTGACATAAATTAAATTATATCAGTGTTAGTAACAAGTGTATAAATGACATAAATTATATTTGTGCAAGCAACAAATGTTTAAATGAGGTGACATCAGTTAAGTCTGAAGCACTATTTCCTACGCAAGTTGAATTTAACTGGATGCCTTTTTGGGGGTTTGTGTTATTTTTCTCAGAAAAGAAAAAAAACAATAAAAAAAATAAACCGAAGGTTGTTGTTGTTTTTATTTTGGGTTTAATGCCATAATGCTATTTTAAAATATAGAATATAGATAACAATACAGCTAAAGGAGAACCTATGTTTTACTGAAAAGATGTAAACATTTGTAGATTATGTTAAATGTTTGACCTAATGAATGCATAACCTGCAAAGCTTTGACCATTTTTATACTATTATCGTCCTGTATCAATTTGAACTACATACGAAATAGAGTACCTTTGTCAAAAGTCATTCTAAAATCAATAATGGCTACATATAGCTTATTTTTACCAGCGTTCACATACTTAGAAATTTTGGAATGAAGTAAAACCAGACAGAATATATTTAACTTATAAGTTTGAAAATCAAAACTGAGTATCAGTTATTTTATTTTACGTTCTGGTCCATTAAGGTAAGAATATGTTGTACCATTTGCAAGACAGATAAGTCTTTCATTTAGACATTAGTGCGCTAGACTATCTACACTGAGATCTTTAATAATAGATCACACGGGATTAACCACGAAGTCAGTGGAGAGAGATCAAATGTCTCATTTGCAACTTAATTGACGATATTGATCCCAAAACAGGTGTAGTCAATGATTTGTCAACAAAGAAACTAGCTCACCTTTGTGGGGAGTTAGAAAACTAGAAAAATTATAATATCAGATAGAATACAAAGTTCTGACTCGTCTCGTTGATTTTCAAATAGAATGGGAAACAAAGCCTAAACAAGACATTGCCGACGGTATCTCTTTTGTCTAATCAGACCCCACTTGGTGCTGATTAAATCCTGTATATATGTAGGTATTTGTATACTAAATTAGGACATTAGACAATGCAACAATTTTCATAGCAAATTTAATGCCACGTGAATATAAAATTTTTGAATGAACTAAAAGATGTCAATCACGACATAATGGGAGACAACCCATTTGTTTACTTGCCTATAATACTTGCTACTATCTGAAGCAGAACTGTATCTATGCAAGTGAATACATGTGCTTGACTTTTTATCGATCCCATAGAGGGTGAAATGCCTAATTGTCCGTGATAAGACAAACACAATAAACGAATTGCTAGAGCCAAATTTACTACAATCACTCTTCATTAAAATTTTTTTTGTTGTCTATTTTAATGGTTGGGGGTTTTTAAAGTGAATTTAACTTTCACCAGGAGATAAGCATAAATTTAAACTGAAAATACAAAAAAATGGAACAAAAGATTTAAAAGAAATATTGAGTTTCTGGATATATTATTTATTTAAACACCGCCTAGGTGTCCGATCATTCTGTTTCTAATTTAGTACTTCGGATGACAATCAGTAGGGATAAAAACAACGATGAAACTGATGCTGTACAACGACTCACTGACATTTGGCAACAGAGAGATGAAATTGGGTGATTTGTTAATTTTCGTTTGGACACATTCTCTCTAGCTTTTCATATTTTTTTCGAACATCCCAGTCTGCCAGTCTTCATGATTTAAAGGTCAAGGCCAAGCAATGCTCGATGATGTTTCTCATATCGAGTAGATTATTAAAGCCATGAGGTGAGATCTTCGGGATGCCCACAAACGAAGTTACTCGAGGTCAACAACTGAGCGGCTCATCCCAGGCCCATTCTATTGGTAAGCACCAAACATCAAAGTTCTCAAGTCTTAATTTCAAATGATATAATGATGATTGGTACTGGAAGTACACGTATGCACTCGCGTTTTCACGCGTGGAGAGCGGGATAAAGACCAAGAGATTAAGAGTCAAGAATGATAGAAGCACGGTAGGTTTGTGTCTCAACTGTTTTGCTTACTTGCATGAACGTCTTGTTTTCTTGACGCGCTATATGCCTTCCATGGGCATCTATAACAATTCAGACAAAAACACCCATTTATAATACACTGAATATAATATTGTGTTATGAGTATTATATATATATATATATATATATATATATATATATATATATATATATATATATATATATATATATATATATATATATAATACAAATCATATGGCGAATAACAACCCTTTCAAACGCAATGGATCCAGCAAGGGATCACGTGTTGTCAGGGATTGGTTAAGACTGATGCAATAAACTGACGACGAACAGTGCGAAACTAGTAACTAACTAGCCTGAGCGATTTGGACTCTTAATGAGTCTTTTCAAAGGCAAATACACAACATATACAAAACAAACAAATAAACACAAAAACGTATACTGTCTCCACATGAATTAAACCTATAGATACATTGTCTCAACCAGCCTGTATACAAGTATTTGCAACAAGTCTATACAGGCTGGTTGATACAATGTATCTATAGGTTTAACCCATGTTGAGACAGCCATGTAGAGTTTTACAAACACAACGTTTTTGTGTTTATTTCTTTGTTTTGTATTTGCCTTTGAAAAAGACTCATTAAGAGTCGAAAGCGCTCAGGCTAATTAGTTACTAGTTTCGCACTGTCGCACAGGGATTGATTAAGATAGGTGCAATAAACTGACGACTAACAGTGCGAAACTAGTAACTAACTAGTTTCGCCAACAATATCTTCATCGCCCTCACTGTCGTATCCCGTTCTAGCTCCTTCCTTCTTTTTAATAGTTTTGTTTTCTCCTTCTGTGCTCCACGTGGTGACTATAGCAACGGCAAAATATTGCTTTCTACCATTTTTACTTGTAATCTCTACAAGTGGTCAGCTGATTGCTCTTCTAAAAGTCGAATGCACAATTCAGTAGCAGCAAAAGCCTACAGATCGGAAAACAATAGGATATCCTTCAACACGTAAGGCAATGAACTATTTGTGTCTTCTTTCTAAATTGTGGTAGTTTCCAATGACAAAACGTTGCTATTTTAGAGAAGTTGTATGCAGAATTTAGGAATCTTTCGAATGCGAATGCTATCGAATGATTCCGAAAATTATGAAGTAACTAACATTATGATCAACTCGGTCATAAACTTTTGGACTTGAGTTTTAGATCGAGACTTTATTTCAACCAATGAAAATGAGTTTACCTTTTTAAGATTTCTTTCAATGCCTGATGAAATGACACTTCATCTCTAACTCACGTTTTAGATCACGCTTTTGATTTCGAGATCCGATAATAAGTTTGCAAATTGATGATAAGAAATTAGCAAACATCTTAATTCTTCTAGAAATATCATGAAATAGAATCAGTATGGCTGTCTGTATGTGTATCTTTTTCTGTGTGTATGTTTATGTGTCTGCCTGTGTCTCTGTGTTTGTTTTTCTCTGTGTGTGTGTGTGTTCGTGTTACAAAATATGTAAGAACACGTCAATCCTATTGAAAGCTAACGAACGAGACATCTTTCATAAGATTTATTCAAGACGTCAAACTTCTTCCTCGTACCACAAATATAAATCTCCCGTTTGCAGAAACTAATCACTTCTTATCGATACAATCGGGATATATCAGGCATGTAATTATATTGTATTTCAAACCTCCGACACCTTGCTTGGTATTCATAATTAAGCGAGTCCACAACCGTGTTCAATGACTTTAGATAACCAGTCTAATAGAGATGAAGGATAGACTTGTTCTCTGTATCTTTACTGTGATTTGCCATTGAAATGAGTTTTTAACATTCGATGATATCGGAAAAATTCCCACGAAGCTGATCCAGTTTGGCTTACAATCTGTGCAGGTCTATAAACAATGTGTATAAATCATTCTTTGTTTATTGACAATAATTGGACAGTCTAAAGTACATCCCTGCTTGCAAGTTGGTATGACTGAGGTGTTCTGCATTATTCATTGATCCCCTTTGTTATATATTCGTCACTAAAACTGTTTTGATGTGAAATAAGGTTGGCGTTCGATCTATCGAAAGAACATATAAACATCTTTTAGTCTTTTGTACTGTATGACTGTTTCCTGCAATTTTTGTTTGTTTAATATGCTATCAGAATTATATCCATCTATAAACTCTTTCATAACTTGATAGGAAATGTCTACATGTCTTGTCGTTACCTCTTGATTTTCATCTATTCTTGTAGTTTCTTTACCCGACGCATTGCTTTCATACTTATTATGGTTTTTCACTGGTCAATTAGAGGGCGTGTAAACTGTCTGTACGCAGTATTTGCGAACATAACAAGTGGGTTTCGGTGCATGAATCCTTTATGGGTATACTGACGCTGTGCTGCATTACGTTCTATTCTAGCATAAGCCAGTTTCTTCAGGCTACGCAAATATTGGTTCAACGATGGTGTGAATGTCATTACTGATCTTGCCCGCAATTTTTTCCCCCAAAAGCTATTAGACAAATGCGATTGAAGCATGGTATACACTTGGTCAGAATTACACGTATTTTCTGGAATACTCATAACGATGAGAATAATTTGTGTTAGAGTAAAAATAATAATAGATCAAAAATTTTCCATGCATGAAATTTACTGATGATCGAAATCTAATTATAGACCATCTGCGAATGGATAGAAAAGGTTGACGATTGTACTCAACAGCCTTGTGAAGATTGGTATCTGGAATTATACAAACCAGGACTTAATTAAAAGGACTTTATTTAAAAGACTTTATTAAAAGATGGATTTTATATACTGTAACAGAATGACTTTTTCCAGATTCATTGTAACACATTATGGAGCAAATTTTGCTTGTGTCATTGTGATTCATTGTGACTCTTTGCAATCTTAAATGGATGTATGTGATTTTTCACGGAATAAAAAGCTCTGGCATTGTTTATCGAAATGCCAAGGGTTCAGATGTTGAAGAAACAGTATTGATGAAATAATTGTCATAAGTTGGAACTTTACGGTGATCGGTTTAATAAGAGAAGAGAAAAAAAATTAAATTTTCCTAGCTTGAAGGGGCGTGGTTTACCAATGTTTGTTAAATAAAACTGAATTCTGATTGGACAAGTAAAGTTAATCCTTTGGGGTGGGTTTCACAGGCTAAGTCTCTTGTTTTATAAACGTCTTGCACGGCAAAACTATTCAGTCTACATTTTGTGCAAAAGGCGACGTTTGTAACTCCATGATGAAGAATAAAGCCCTACAAGCTGTGCTATCGATCAATTATAATTTTAACTAGATCTATTAGAGAAATACATACATGTTCATGTACTGCGTTAAAATTGTGTATAAAGAGAGAAATAGTGTAAGTAGAAAAATACAACATTGTTTGTAAGAATACCAGGTTGTGACCTGGTACCAGTTTTAAAATTTTGAGCCTGTTTTGACATACGATATGGTTAATTCTGAAGTGTAACTAGAGATAGAATGTTAGTTTATTTCAGGAAGGTATGTGGAGCAAAATGTCAGGAACCGTTTATTTTATTTTATCAGGAAAATAGCTTCCACGAGAGAGAGAGAGAGAGAGAGAGAGAGAGAGAGAGAGAGAGAGAGAGAGAGAGAGAGAGAGAGAGAGAGAGAGAGAGAGAGAGAGAGAGAGAAATTTTACCCCAGCCCCTAAAATGAGTTGAATCTTGAGAGACAACAGCAAGGAGTCGTTAGGTTATGAAAAGATGTTCTAGAAGCTCAGTCAACTTCATGATGAAATTTGTACGCTAACGGAACTGCTAATTGCATTTTTTGAACTAGGATTTTTTTTGTCCCAGTAAATGTGCATTCTACATTTGGATTTGTATAATTTATTTTGTTTAGCAAATTAATTAAATCGTTATATTCCTTTTACGTGGGCTCGTGTTGTTCTATACAATATCTCTGCTCAGATCTCCATTTATTTCATCCATTAATTTCGTATTTTAATATTCGCTCTATCTGGGCCATGACACCGTGGTCAATCATCCTCTGAGCCAATAACCACTATTTGAAAGATAATAAAGTAACCTCATTACAGAAAAAAAAACTCAACCTATTATCATGTGTTTTGTATTGATTGTACCTGCAGTTTCGGTGAGGATTACGTCTTTATACATTGTCAATTCCCGCTTATATGTTGAATCCACCTGCAAACAACACAGATCCAAATCTGTCGTCATAGAAGTATTCAGTATAAAAAAAATAACGTCGACCTTGATCTTTTGGCGCATTTCGCGCCAGCATATCATAATCAATATTGCATGCAGTTGGATTCGACTTGCAATTGACTGTACATGGAAAGTATCATATTTTAGTTTAACCCTTGCACTTAAATAAATCTTCTCCCCCTTCGTTTGCTTACTTTGCATCCAATTTTTGTTAACATTTTATGATGCCTTGTTTCGGTTGTCTGAGGTCGACTCCTGCATAGACCGACAAATGGTCGTACATCATAGCATAGTTGCGATCCAAGGATCATAGCATAGTTGCGATCCATGGAACATAGCATAGTTGCGATCCATGGAACATAGCATAGTTGAGGTCCAGGGATCATGGCATAGTTGCGATCCAGGGATCATAGCATAGTTGAGATCCAGGGATCATAGCATAGTTGCGATCCAGGGATGACGGGTCTTATTTCACATCTGAACTGAAGCAGAATTCTGTCTTTCCTCTGCTCAGTCCATTTTATCATAGCGCGCTTCTTCACCATTTGTGACTTCATTGGTTTCCTATGAACAAGTCGTTATCCTTAAATTGTGTACATACCGTGCCATTATGTAAACAAAGTCGTTTGTATAAGAACTTGTTCATGCAAAATAATAAACTTATTTGTGAAATTTTATCTACTGGAATTTATTAAGTCGACCTTTAACGTTTGTTCCCTGTGTTGTTTCTATCAAATCATGTTAAATCATGAAACACCGAAATATCAGTTAAATTCTACTCACTGACATTGACCTATCCCCTTTATCGCCCGTTCGTATTGCTAGGTATTTTAATCGTGTACCAGACAAACCTTTCTGACAGTATGGTATCACGTGATCTGGTACCCTGGTCCATGTAATATCGCTTGGTATAAATCAAATACTAAACAAATTTTTGCGACAATCTGGTATCACCTAGTCTGGTCCCATGATCTCTGTAAATATATCTCATGTACCAGGCTAGATTGTAAAGACTAATAAAATTTAAATAATGGGTAAAATTAAAATTAATCAATTGCAAAACTTTTAATTAATTTAGCAAAACATAAAAAAAAAACTTTCATCTCATGGCATAAACCTTTATCTTCCGGTTTGTCAATCCAAAAACAAATACATAAAATATGATTCACTCATTGAACCTTATCACTGCGTTTCATCAACCATGTTGTCAAAATCTTTGGCATGTTTTCCAAATTGACCATCTGCGCATGGTATTGAATTTTGCGTAGAAGCATTTCTTAATTGCTTTCGTCAGAGAGTACAAATACAATTATCCTGTCCCACCCGTTCCTGACTATTCCAGATCAATTTTAATACGGCTGCAATTTGGTCCCAGTACGCTTCTCTCCATTATAAAATAGCGAGAAATGTAAGGGAGACTGTCACGGTACCAGACTATAAAAATAAGTTCTGTCCCATTATGGCCTCATTACAGATTTCGCTGTATTGAAAGAAAAAGTTGAAACTGCATAGAATCGTTTTCAATTGAGTAAAGAACTACTTTAATGCGTTCTTTGTTACTTACAACAAGTTACGGTATAGATAGTTCACTCCTCTTCTGTTATCGCAAATTAGAGCATCAAATAACTCTTTTTTTTGTAGCAGAGGATATATACTAGCCGCAAGTTGAGTAAATATCGCCTAATTAAAATTTCAGTTTATTTTTGTTCCTCATTAACCTTGGCGCAGTGCGAGTCTTTTCTGTGTACATTGGACTTGTCTATTTAGACTAGGATCACAAGAAATGATTAACACGCACTCTTTTGTACTTCAATATGTCTCAAAGTATGCTTATGAAAGTAATCATTTTATCTAATTATCACAAACTGTCTGCCAGGCATTAATTATCACAAACTGTCTGCCAGGCATTAATTATCACAAACTGTCTGCCAGGCATTAATTATCACAAACTGTCTGCCAGGCATTAATTATCACAAACTGTCTGCCAGGCATTAATTATCACAAAATGTCTTCCAGGCATTAATTATCTTCCCCGTAATTGGCAACATACTTTACTGTGGATGTTATCAATAGCATATAACACTTTAATAGAAACATCTTTAAGCCGTCCATATAATGGTTAGGATTATCCAATATACAAACACGCACATCCACCCCACCCCCCACCCCACACCAACCTCCCCCGCCACCCCCACACCCATGCATAAATAAATACAATTCAATAAAATTAGCTAAACAGCTGTGCTGCTGTGTCCTTTAGCGTTTATCTAGAAAATCATTATTTGTTATTCCTTTTTTTTTCCTTGGAGACCAGCCAACAAATGCAGACACGTTTTGCTTAGAATTCAGACTTGTATTGACTAGAATGCAGACTTGTATTAATTGAAATGCAGAATTGTCTCGACTAGAATGCATGTATATTAATCAAACTGTAGACTTGTACTGACTCGAATGCCGATTTTTATTAATTGAAATGCAGACTTGTCTCGACTAGAATGCATATTTGTAATACATTGAAATACAGACTTGTACTGACTAGAATACAGACTTGTATATATTGAAATGCAGACTTGAACTGATTAGAATACAGACTTGTATTAATTGAAATACAGACTTGTACTGACTAGAATTCAAATTTGTATTGACTAAACTTCAGACTTGCATTGACTACAATTCAGATTTGTATTAACTGATATGCAGACTTTTATCGGCTCGAATTCAGATTTGTATTCACTAGAATCCACACTTGTGTTGATTAGAATTCAGATTTGCATTAATTGAAAATGTTGATTTTTATTGATTAGAACGCAGATTTGTGTTATGTGAAATGCAGACTTGTATCTACTAGAACTCAGATTTGTATTCACTAGAATTTAGGCTTGTATTGACTAAAAAAGGCTTGTATTGACTAGAATGAATATTTGTATTAATTGAAATGCAGAACTGTATCGACTAGAATTTAGATTAGTATTGACTAAACTGCAGACTTGTATTAATTGAAATGCAAACTTGTACTGACTAGACTGCAGACTTGTATTAATTGAAATGCAGACTTGTACTGACTAGACTGCAGACTTGTATTAATTGAAATACAAACTTGTACTGACTAGACTGCAGACTTGTATTAATTGAAATGCAGACTTGTACTGACTAGACTGCAGACTTGTATTAATTGAAATGCAGACTTGTACTGACTAGACAGCAGACTTGTATTAATTGAAATGCAGACTTGTACTGACTAGAATGCAGATTTGTATTGATCAGAATTCAGAATTATATATATATATATATATATATATATATATATATATATATATATATATATATATATATATATATATATATATTTCTGATATATATATATATATATTTCTGATATATATATATATATATATATATATATATATATATATATATATATATATATATATATATATATATATATATATAACGACAAACTATTAATAGAGATGATTCGACCTGTTAGATGTGTATCATACTTTGTTTTTAATCGATATGTTCATTCATTAAAGCCAAACCTTTCTTGTCACAAGTAACTCCTATAAATTACCACTGAAAATGAATGAGTGGATCGATATTAAGTTAAAGGCAACTAAAAATCTACTTCACGGTATGAAAAACAAATCATGACGATAGTAACATATAGCAATGTATTTTGTTAAACAACTGTATCCATAAATGAACCAATAACACGCGATTCAAGAACAAGGTGCTAGTGGTTAATAGAACGATGGAGTTGTCAATCGGACTGCCTCTGGACTTTTCTGCTTAAAAACCATTTTAAGGCAACTGTCACGCAGCAGGTGGAAGTTTACTGCAGGACTTGTACTCGATGGAACTCGTAGATGAATTCGAACGTGCGTCGAAGTAACGATGTGGACTACTTTCTAGACGATCATTGCTTAGCGATGAACAAGAGATTTAGATGTCAAAACACATTATGTTTAATATGATTTAAGTGATATAAGTATTCTAGGCCTGAAAATTCAATTCTATTCTCTCTCTATTCAAACTGTATACATACATACATACATACATACATACATACATACATACATACATACATACATACATACATACATACATACATACATACATACATACATACCTACCTACCTACCTACCTACCTACCTACCTACCTACATACATACATACATACATACATACATATATACATATATATATATATATATATATATATATATATATATATATATATATATATATATATATATATATATATATATATATATATATATATATATATTATAAACTGATGAATGAAATGAATAAGTTCTGTGCATTTTTGTATCGGTGATGCATTTGGTTTTTAATATAGGTAATGGGGTACGAATAAACGGGAGGGTGATCGAATATACTCAAATCAGACTTTAATCCTTTAAATAGTTTTCTTGGTTCCTTAATGAAAATTAAGGTGCAATGATGCAATTTTCAAGTTTCAACATGTATGTATTTCTAAAATATTTCTATTAGAGTCCGATAAGTAATTTCATAGACCAACAAGGTGTTCTGTATCCCTTTTTTATTATTTTCTGAGATTACGGGCAAGTTTGTTTTGTTTTTTGGAAACAAAGTTTATTTATCAAAACATCAATGGTGTTCAGAAGCAAATAGCTCAAGCAATAAAAGTTTAAGACGGATAGATGCACAGATAGCTAACTTTGAATTTGTCAAATTTATTTCCTGATAGAAACCTAATGTATTTGGAGTATAGTGCAGTCATTTACTTCTGCATCTCAATGTAGTCTTACATCATTTCATGAAATCGAACTACTTATCAGAAAACGGTTTTATAATGTGTGCATAATTTGTAGACATTTTGATCCCTACGAAAGTTTTGAATTTTAGCACTCTTATGGATTAGTTTCTCATTTTCCCAATGCTTGTGATACTTGAGGCTCTTCATCGGTAAAAGCGGTAATAGTCCATACCTTCACGCTGTTTAGTCATTTCCGGTTATAGGCAACGATTTTCAGATAATTGAAACTGACTCGAAGTTTCCGTAAATTTAAAAATGTTATAAAATAATTTAGATATAATTTAATTTCACGCTAAACATACATCTTTAACAATATCTCAGAGTAATATTTAAACAAATTTAAATTTTCGTGATGAATTATATAACAGTTACTTTGCCAAAATGAAAATCTGTAGGTTTTCAGAAAGCTTTAGGTTCGCGGAGTTGGAGGCAAATTTGTTTCATTGCATAATCCCTAGTCTGGATTCGTCTTCATTATTTACTCTATAGTTTAACATAGTTGATCTATATATGTATTGTTTTAAAACAATTTCAAATGAGTATAGCTTTCTCTGTTTTATGCATTGTCATACACAAACTACGTGGAAACAAAAAAAAAATAATCGTGTTTCTTACAGAGGTCATTCTTATGCAACCGCATATGCAGAGTAATACAAGGGAGCACAAATAGAGATAGTGCATCACATAGTTTTTTGAGGGAACTCATTGATAGATTGGTATGGGTCAGTAGCCATGTGGTTTTATAACTGAACTTTTCGAATAACATTCTACATTTCCCGATGGAACTGTACCAATCGGGAAAAAGTAAAGTATAAATCCTCCCCTCACAAAGAAATAACAGTATTTAAAATTAATCCCTGATGGAACCAACTGAAAGAAACATGGAATCCGTAAGAATTCATTTACGTAACCGATCTCTGCAAAAGTCGTCATTAGGAGATGTATTAAAATTGTGCTGAATATTTTGTTATAACTTGTTAAGTTCTTTTACTTGCCAATAACATTGACGGCGATAAAGATATAAAATAATGGTCTTTAAGATTTTCTACAGTTGCACGTGCAACACGACAGATGCTTATTGTAACACCCCGTGTGGTGAATAGCGAAAAGACCAGTGTTCAGGACTTAAAAATGATTTTTGTAAATAAAAAGGTGAGATATAACATGCTTTCCAATATCGCATGGTGACTTTACATCAACAGAGTGCATTATATAATAATTATAAGGCATATAAATTTAATGGCAGTCATGTAATAAATCTACTTAAAAAATATCATAACAATATGACTCAGTTTTGGGATTGCAAAGCGCCAGAATTAATATCGGTTATGTTAAAAAACAAAAACACAAAAAAAACCCCATAAATTATGGTTTACGATTGGATCTGGATTAAGTGGCAGAAATTATTTTCTACTTAGATATTCATACCTTGCCGCTCTGACAGTTATCTGACAGTACACTGTCTGCATTCATATTTATAGACTCCAATTCACGTCACATTACCTTAGTTAGCCAATCAATGTTTGTCTTTCTCAGGGCTTGCCATGGCGGTAACAAAGTTATCTGTTCAAACTGCATGGAAAAATTCCTCTGAACACAAAGTTTAGACAAAATACAGTTGTCCTCTCAATGTCCATGGTTTGCGTTTTTCCTTTTAACCTTACTTGTATATTCACACCTATAATTACGTGGAAATTAACGAAATGGACAAGTGAATTTTGATGCGAATCGAGCGAGAGTAGATCATACTGGTGAAGCAATGAGTCGTAATACAGTTAGAAATAGTCCCAATCAAGTGCATACTATTTTGCACATTAATGTTAAATAACAAGTTCTACATAACCAAGAACTTACAAAAATAAACAGTAACATTAATTATAATCTATTGTTCAACAAAAGTCTGATAAGAGCAATGTGATTCTTCTGTCGGGCACATTGATTCAATCACTATCCTGCTTCTCCGCTGTTTCGGTAATAAAATTTACCGGATGGTTGAAGTCACTAATTAATGGACTAACTTTATGTTTCTGTCTTTGATATTCCAAATATCATAGAAAGTAAGAAAAGTCATTTCCTAAACTAGTCATGTAAAAATCCCTACGACACATGCATGTTCCAACATGGAAATGAATAAGGCACAATAACTTCTAACATGCGAACTTCTTTCCACTTAATGTTGATGTCCCAGGGCTTGTAGAATTGTTGATGTCTTTAATTGAATTCTTTGACGAATGCATTAATACTCGTGACGAGAGCATTACATTACGATGACCAGAGCAAAATTTTATACTCATATTTAGCATCAACAATGGTGGGTGGTTTCAGTAAGGGAAGAAGTATTTCACTCGTGTTTTAATAGACAGATAAAAATGACATGATTAAATATGTCAGTCACGTACGTCAAACATCATCTGACATCTCAACGGTTAACATCAAATAATCTTCACACATTAATTGGACAATGTTTGTGCATGCAAAACTCCATTCACAATATCATTACGATATTGCAACATTGTCAACTGCATTGTGTTTTTCGGACGTTGTTTCATGTTTTTGCATTGTCATTATTAACATTATTACTGGAAAATGAACGTAGTTCTTAATAGTATCTCGTATGTGTGTTGAGTTAGGTATTATAGTATAAATATTTACATGTGACGTAATATGCAAAAATTTAATGTGACGTAAACATACCAAGAAGTAGAACAATACCGCTACAGAACAGCTACTTACTGGCCATTTTTTTGTTTGGCAACTTTTCATCAAACGATTACCTATTGCAGAAAAAGGATTATAATATTACATTAAATATACAAATGAAAATTAGTAATGATTTTTGTTGAAAGAATGCTTGTAAGATTCTAACTGAGGTATTAAAGTTAATTAATTATGCAACTGGTGCCTTTTATACTGCCACCAACCCCTCTTTTTTACATTCATTTTTGACAGAAAAGATCTATTTTAAACTTTTTCCTGAGACAAGGCGGCTCAAAGAATCAGTATGTACATTATTGATCTTTAAAGTTCACTAGTACTATAATAAATTCACATACATTTCATCACTCCCTCCACCAATTTTAGATATTTATCTCTAAAGCAGACACGCGTAAATATGTAAACCAAGTCGGCTGCTCATTTGCAGCCCACGTTACGCATTTGATCTCCAATGCTAATCTATCTGTGACAGGTAGACACCAACAAGCCAACTAATTTTCAAGCCTAACTCAATATAGATGTAAACCACGTTACAAATTTAGATCATGTGTGAATTAATCAATGCATGGGTTGGGATAATTAGGCTCATGCTCATGTCTTCTACCATAAAAATTAGGGGTAGGTGTCAAAGTACGAAACTAAACAGTGATACCATATTGTTACAAACAGTAGAGTGAATTTACCCTGAAGAAACTTCAGTGAAAATTTCGGATAAAACTGTAGCTTTGCAACATTCGAATATACTTCCCTTCTTCAGATAACACTAATCGAGAATATTTGATATGCAGCGATATATTTACCATCACCAAACTCAATTTGGAAAGAAATGTACTATATTTTCTGAAAGAACAGAAATCGATAACAGTATATTAAAGCGAGAAATCGACATTCTTGAAAATTAAATTATAAAAAATAGTATATTTACAAAAGGAATAGTAAATTAAAACATTATTACAAATGACCATATCAGATTTGCAAATGTTTGCAAAATTGCATAAAGGAACGGTTCTGAAATAAGTACATCAAATTGTTCTCAATTAAACAATAAACATGCATACCAGTCACAATTCAGTCAAATAACCCGACAATAAAACAACTTGTATAATTTGTTAGGGAAGAGTTATGCAGAATAAAATATCCAATCGTCCAACTAGGAAAGAGTAGTGTAGAAGAGTATTTTAAATTGTTTTCTGAGGGAAAAAAGACTAAAGTAGAACCGTATCTGGAACTGTCCTATGAGCATATTCTGTTCAAATGATGTATAATCCGTAAGAATGCCGTTATATTTCAACTTTGCAAACAAAACAGAACTGGAGAACATTGTGTCAAATTGTTTACCTGGTCGAAGCCAGATGGACAGTTCAAATAAAGTATGGTTCTAACTTGCCATCATGAAACCCGTACAATGTCTAAGGGATTATTAATAGAGAAAAGTATATCATATTGTTTTCTTGATGAAATCATGTAATCATACAAGCATGTATATAATCATGTAACCATGTAATCATGTAATCATATAATCATGCAACCGTGTGACCATGTAATCATGTTACCATGTAAACATCTAGTCATGTAATCATGTAACCATGTAACCATATGACCATGCAACTGTGTGACCATGTAATCATGCAATCATGTAATGATATAACCATGTAACCATGCAATCATGTAACCATGCAATACTATAACTATGTAACCATGTGACCATGTAATCCTGTTACCATGTAAACATCTAGTCATGTAATCATATAACCATGTAACCATATGACCATGCCAGTGTGATCATGCAATCATGTAACCATGCAATACTATAACCATGTAACCATGTGACCAAGTAATCATGTTACCATGTAAACATGTAGTCATGTAATCATATAACCATATGACAATGTAACCATGTAGTCATGTAACCCTGTAATCATAGAACAATGTAACCATGTAACCATGTAATCATGTAACCCTGTAACCATATGACCATGTAACCATGTAGTCATGTAACCCTGTAATCATAGAACAATGTAACCATGTAACCATGCAATCATGTAACCCTGTAATCATAGAACAATGTAACCATGTAATCATGTAACCATGTAATCATAGAACAATGTAACCATGTAATCATGTGACCATGCAATCATAGAACAATGTAACCATGTAACCATGCAATCATGTAACCCTGTAATCATAGAACAATGTAACCATGTAATCATGTAACCATGTAATCATAGAACAATGTAACCATGTAATCATGTAACCATGTAATCATACAATGTAACCATGTAACCATGTAAAAAGGTAATCATGAAACTAAGTAACCTTGTAACCTAAATATGCACATTACTATTTCAATTCCTGATAGAACAGTATAGAAGAATATTATATACAAATAGGGAAGGAATTATACGAAGCATTCATCATGCCTAATTCGTAAACTATACACGCCAACAAACAGTGATTATGAAGTAACCATAATTAATTCACATAACATACAATTCAAAACACTACAGGGATTTTGAAGTAATCACAAAACATACAATCTGAAACAATTACAGTGATCATGAAGTAATCAGTCCTCATTCATAAAACATACAAACTAAAAAACTACAGTGATCATGGAGTAATTATACTTAGTTCATAAAACAAACAAGCAAACGAAAAAAACCACAACAGTCAGTACATTAAAATTGTTTCCCAGGAAATTTCTCTGGAAGGTAATGTAGAAGCAGTAACTAAGCATTCATCGATCTCATGCGGAAATCATTATAGATCTATATCAGTATGTTAGATTGGTTTCTTGGAGATCTCTGAAAACATTAATACAAGCGGTAACAAACCCCGGTATGAATTCATATACAAATAGAAATCCAATCCAGGCTGAAATATATATATATATATATATATATATATATATATATATATATATATATATATATATATATATATATATATCTTCATACATAGGCAGTGTCAAAAAATACGTTCTTTTGCCTAACGTTGATAGAAAACCATATTCTATACATCAACTGGAATTAACAAAACAGTATTCACTAAACTGAGTTCAGTACCATATACAAATGGACTGTATATGAATTATAGTGTATTTAATTCTTTGCATACATGAACTACCTGTACTATTATTTTTTTTGGGGGGTAGACTCTTTTGCATTTTTGTGAAATGATAACCAGCTTGTCTCTTTTCTGTCGTAGGAGTAATATTTTCCAGTTAAAGTTTTCATTGCCAGTCTTGACCAAAGATATAGTCTCGACCACCACCACCCTGCATTGACGCAGTGATATAACATCTAGTTCTCGTGGGAACTATCTTTTCTATGACGTCATAAACACAACACATGTTTACACTATATATACTGAGTTATACTGACAAAAAAGAAATTTCTCGAAAGTATCTTTATCGGTTATAAACTGAAAGAAAGATATCAGTAATTTTCTTTGCTAGCAGGTCTTCATAAAACTTATTGTTAACTTATATAACGGGAAATAAACTTCCCGCCATCATAGACATCTACTGGACATGTGATAACAACGTTGACTACATGGATGTCTGTATCTGTGACCTGTTCGGAGTTCTCTACAATTTCACGATATCGGAGGTGGTTCGTCGTCAGTGTCGGATTACCCAATATGCAGAGGAGGCACCGGCCTATGGGCCCCATGCATTATAGGGGCCCCGCTACAACGGATCAAAATAATATTTAATTAATTTTGATCTTGACGTGATGGGAGATAATTTGCGCGGGGGGGGGGGAGAAACGGAATTTCGACTGCATAGGGACCTCAACGGGGTTTAATCCTACACTGTTCGTTCTTATAATAATTTGGGCGTATTTGCAACAAAAGTATACATTTGCGATATTATTAATAATTAAATCAAAATTCCTTCACATTTTTTGCGATACATTACAATCATCCTTAATGTATTGCTATTTAATTTAATTTGACTTTACATTATTTTTCTTAACTTGTACATAATGGTAAAATGATAATAAATTTTAATTAAAAGCTTCTCCTGCAAATTTATGCCTTTGTCATTAAAGGCATAATATTATCACTGAAAATTTGCACTTTTATAAAAAATTAATTATGAAGGATGCAAGACAGTTTTGATGCACCAAAAACAGGACATTCTATTATTATTATTATTATTATTATTATTATTATTATTATTATTATTATTATTATTATTATTATTTTAAAAATAGCATGTCACTAGCGAAATCTAACATTTATTTTACTTACAAGAAAACAATTGTATTGTAATACCATCATGATTTTTCACAGGTTATTTTTACTCTGAGACATAATTTCTCCTAAAACTAAAATTATGATTAATTCAAGGAAAGCATTAGGAATGTTGTTTTAAGTTTGTCAAATTTACTTTCCAATAAACTTGCGTTTTCAATGTGCCACTGATATTGCAACATATTTTAACTGGAACATAAATACAACAATGACACCTGCAAAAAATAGACTGGGCTTGAAATATCTGAAAACAGGTGACGTAACGAGATCAATGAGCTGAAGGGTGGTCTGGTTGAAAGCATGCCAAGCAGAGTATGAGAGAATACATCATTGTCATTTTTTATATAAATATTGCTAAATTGATTAATGTTTTTAAAGTAATGACAAATATCACTATGACACGATATTTTTGAAAATATGAAAGCAGATGTTTCAGTGCTTCAAATTTAAATGAAAGATCCATCATATTAAATTTTACTCTATAATATTAATTTTAATGATAGATGTTACACATTTTTTGGTGAAATTTCAAAACGCTAACTAATAGAAGCACAAGTCATACTTGCACATTTTATTGGGTGGACAATTTCTGGAGTTACTTCTTTTTTCTTTTATTAAGCCCCTACTGAGGCGATTAAAAATATGTATCGAAAACAACACTAATAATTAGTAGCCGAATATAAAATTTGCGATTCGCTACCCTTTTCTTCCTACCACCCATAACTACTCTTGAATGGGCCCAGGAGTGGAAAAAGAACTGCATGAGTAGCTCATTGTAAGCTTCAATTTATTATTAGATCAAAAATGGAAAACTAATTATGCAGAGAACTTTGAAGAAACAGTTATAAATCTTCGTAACGCAATTAATGTCAGCTACTAATGTGACCCTGTTATAAAAAGCATGTGAGGGAGTCCTATTCAAAGGAACGTTCCAACAAACATGTGTCCTGGTAGTGCACGAAACCCTGAAAAAAGTTTAAAGTGCTATCTATAGACCCATTATAATTGTTCTCATGAGCCTAAAAGCAAACTGAAGAGAATAAAATAGGTGGCAAAGACCGAACAAACTTTGACCAATTTAATACGATCCATGACCATACCTGCGTTATAAGATGAATGGCATTATACTGAGAGGCGATAAAGTGAGGAATTACTGGAATCAGTGGCGGATTTAGAAAAGTTCAGGACGAAAATATACCACAACAGAAGGTCTGTACAATTCACTTTCAAAATTGATTGTGGTTTGGGATAAAATTTCGAAAGAATGAAAATATTAACAGGTACATTATGCTATTGGAAACTTAGGTTTCATTTGAAACAACTGTTACAGGAATGTGCACTCATTCTGTATGTAAGAAATAAAAACTTTTGACATTCACGTTCAGCCAAATATCGTTTTATGTATTTTGGTTTCTCACTTCGGTGATGCCCAAAGAATTCCGAACGCTCTCCGTTTTGTCAACTGCTCCCACGTTTATTGAGGTACTAGTGCAATCACAAGTTGATGTCTGCAACTTTCTCGCAGATAAAATAAATTTATTTCCTAAGTTATCAAAGAAATTTGCCAAAGTAACTGAAAACACACAAATTTTAAGGCAGAAACCAACAGATGTAAAGCTTCAAAATTACCATCTTTTAAATCGAAGTTAAAGTAAAATGGTGTGATGTGTCGAATTTTGAAAACTCTTAGAAGTAAAATGACTTAACTGACAACTCAAAGTGAAATTCACCCCGTAGGCGAACGGCCCGTGCGACCAAAGTGGAGCTATTTAAAACGAAATCTGAGAAACCAATTGGGTCTTTGTGTTAGAGATTTTTAATATGGATCTTGGCTATTTGTGAAATCAGACATTCTTGTATCTAAACCCTTAGTCGTTGATATGTATATTTAATTTAATTGTTTGTCTGTTAGTTTTGAAATATTATAATTCCATTACATGCTATTGTAATGCAACATTGTTTACTTAAGCTGACCTTATCCAGAACTGAGTTCAGTTCTGTTTGACCTAATTGACTTTTAATTATTTTTTAACATTAGTTTTGTAAACAACTAATACTAGCTTCATTATCCTCTATAGGTATGCTTTCACTGACCAAATTATTATTCAGATAAACATGTTGATTTGGGTCAGAGTTTTGGGGATTCCAGAGTGAATATTATAGGGCATTATGTTGTAAATAAATAAAGCTAATTAAATTATGCTAGAAAGTTATTTTCCAATAGATAATATGTGTTTTTAGAAAATGCTAAATTGTGACCTGAGGTCAAGCAGAGAAATATATTATCTTGTGACTATTAAAAATTTTAGCAGTTGTTCTTTAACATCTAGCACTTTCAGTTGTATCATGTTGTGACAAATTTTATTTTCTTCACGTTATTGAATTCAAGAGATATTTTCTCTGGAAATACAAAAGTGCTCTGACAAAATTCTTAGATAACAACATTCATTGGAATTTATACTGAATTCAAAACATGGAATAATATTTATGTGATTCACCAAGAGACTAGTGACACACCAGACACGTCATAGACTTAAGTTTTAAATCCTTTCTGGACTTGAACTGAATTTTATTCAGGACTTTTTATTACTATTACTTGTATCTTTAATTCTTGGATTAGTTTTGGATTTAATTTTTTTAAAAAAACGTAAGTTCTTTTAAATTTTTTACTTTGCATTTTAGGGAAATAAACTATATGTTAAATTTTACAAAGCTTGTTCTCTTCATTTCTTTCTGTTACTTTTTTAATACCATAGAGTCGTAACATTAATAAAAGGTCCTATATAATCAGAAAGCGTCAGAAGTAATTTTAAAAAACCCAAGAGAAAAAAAGCCTCTAAATTGTAATATGAAACTGACGCTGAAATCTCAATCGGTTTTCCGACACGTAAGACATGTGTGTGTGTGTGTGTGTGTGTGTGTGTGTGCATTTTGTGCAGTGTGCTTACTAGTAAATTAACCTTATGCAAAACAGTACTAAACAGTTATTAGTTGTCATCTAATCAGAAACCTCTTTTATTCAAAAGTTAATCTGAGAAGACTTACTCGACTTTTATCGCCTTAATTCCTTTTATTTGGATAATGAATTAAATATTCTAGGACTTACATTTCTGCTTTAGGAATAAACATTCATCATAAATAACATGTCAGCATATAATGCCATGATTTTTCAATAATTTTTGGATCCATTAGGTGCTTGAACGTTTCAGGAAGAAAACTTAGCAAGAATCGGGTTAACTGAATTTTTATAGCAAATTAGCTCCTTAATTGATTTTAAAATCATATATTACAAGTTAAATTTCGACAATAACATCTAAATAGATTTCAAAAGTCAACAATTTTAGGGGTTAGGAACGCTTAGGAAAATTATTCTTTCTTTCCGATGCAAAATATACTGCGTGTTCATTTACGGGGACAAATAAGAATGATAATGCTCACACTTTTTTCCCTACAATTTGATACTTATTTACAATCCAACACACACCTCTACAATCTAGCACAGACTTTTTATTATGATACAACAGAAATCTATACAATCTAGCAACTATTACTATCCAAACATATGCAACATTATCCAGCAACCGCTTTTTTGTTACAGATTCAAACGGGGGATTTTTTTGTAGATTTTGTAACCTAGAATATCCTCATCAGGTGAGGTGCAATTCTTTTTCCGACTGAATGCCTTTCATCACTCACATAGTGCAAAAAGTAAATAAGTGCTTTAGAGGTCTAAAAGATATCCACTATCAGTGAAGCAGGGTGGGTCTCTCTCTCTCTCTCTCTCTCTCTCTCTCTCTCTCTCTCTCTCTCTCTCTCTCTCTCTCTCTCTCTCTCTCTCTCTCTCTCTCTCTCTCTCTCTCTCTCTCTCTCTCTCTCTCTTACGGTAACACGGATTCGATTCGATCTTGGATTTCAGACGCATATTCGCGTCCATGCCCCTAATGCGTCACAAGGCTTGCTCATCGGGGGGTGACATTTGCGGACGACGCACAAGTTACTTACTCGTCGAGTGGGTAGTATATGCCCGCTCGACACTTTAATGAATGCACCCCATACTTGAGCCCCAAGTAGCAGTATACTATTTATTAAAGTTTGCTTATTCTCAACTAAATCGGGTGTTCCCTAACAAGTAACACTGTGTTAGCCACATATATTAATTATGACAATCATACAAGTTGCAAATTTTATTTTTTTTTTAACATTTTAAAAACATATAATCAATCAGCCAGTAGAAGTTACTCCTTTTAATTTAGTATTGCACACTAATTTTTCCACATTTCATTGTAGTATTTTAGACGTAGGTTTCAAAGTGGATAGATTTGTGACCTTTAAAGAGAATTATCAAAATAATTTTTTCAAACGCCTAATGGTAAATCTCACACATGATCATATGCAGAAGTCCGTCTCTTTAGTTTCTTTGTCCTGCAGCAGGTTGATTCAATTCCAGTCGTCTTAAGTACTGCAGTACCAGGTAACTTATTTTCACCTTCTGCATCTGCGGAGTCCAAGTCATAGACTCCTCTGTAGTTTCTCCCCTACAACGGAGAGTATACCTCTATGTGTATTCACGTCTTCTACATATCGGTCTTCTCTCTTGGCCTACTGCACGCTGGGTCATTTTATTTGTACATTTCGACTATGGTGAGAGACGGTAGGTTGGCTACCTTCTGTGCCATACTGTACCGTATTTGCACCCACCTACGCCACTGACATTGTTTTACTCATGAAGAAGCTTGTTCGTTAGCTGTAAGTGCCAGCACGGGTACTCCCACTGGTACCTCCTCCTCCTTTCCTAACTCATTAGATGCGGCCCTGTGCTGATGGCTTGACGACCGGTGTCTGGGTGACAAGGCAGCTTCTTGACTGATCTAGGATTTTAGTCTCGACCAATTCGGCATGTGCGACTGGTTAATGTATCCACCGCATACTGCCTGATTAATTCGAGCCTATAGGTCACTAAAAGGTAGTTTAAAAACAAAATTTTGATCGTTTCAAAATGTTTAAAAGGAGTCATCTTACATTGAATGTCCTTTGTACTTATGGATAGTGGTTAGTAAAATATAGAGCTTTTGTATCGGTTTTTGCCATGGATTGCATTGTTCGAGGCAGTTCTAAATTAATAAGCGGTGCACTTTAATGACGAGTATTTTTTAAATTTTAGCTTCGTTCGATCTGTGCTGCCTTGTGTAGTTGAGCCTGATCGTTTGAGTTATTAACCACCTTATAATGTATAATTCATATAGGCTACGTTTTTGGCGGTGCCCATGTTTACTTTTTGTTTTGTTGGGTTGATATTTTTATTTTTACTGTTGTGTGCGGTGGGCCCTGCTAGTTACAACACCTTTTGTATTCCTATTTTTTAAAGGTCAGATTAGTGGGTCTTATGTTAAAGGTGGTACGTGTACAAAATATCCACTAAGTATGCAACTAGATCACGATTGCTGTAGTCGGACACTCGGTGTGCAGCAATTCATTGAAGTCGATGGATGTTTTCTTCTTATTTCCAATCTTAACATACAGTGAATGCTGACGACGAAGACGTTGGGTACTTTGAACTTCTCTTGTAGTTTGCGCGCCAATTTTATTGGGTGGGAAAAACCAACGACGTTACTGTAGGCATTATGCAACCCAATCCCCTTCAATCGCTGTTGTCGAGGACTCTGGAATATTGGTTGTAGAGTTGGTTTGACTGATCTCGATTGATCTCTTCTTCCTCTTCTTGGCCTGCAAGTAAAATCATATTCCATGTGGTCACAGATAACATCAAAGTCACGATTCACTGGATTTTTTTTACCAGACTTTCGAATACCAGAATGATATCAGCAGGTGGCACAAATGCTAGTGCGAGACATAGCTGAACATGATGTGCAAAACCATGTTCTTATTGGTAACGTCTAGACGAACCTTCTGACTACAATTTAAATTTATGAAATTCGTTAAAAGATGTCCAGCTTTTGCGAGCCCTGGCGTGCAAAAGCTGGACATTATTCAACTCGTTTCATAAATTCAATATTAAATCGTTACCCATTTGAAACCATCTTTATATTTAACTGCAACATTAGAGTATTTTCTTATAACAATTTGTCTATATCATTTTGTCCACTTCTATGTTGTCCGGTAAGGATGTGGTCTGAACGGATCATTGCTGCCTTGTACCCTGAAGCCTGATGGTTTAGGCTTAGAAGCACCTCATACATTTATTCATTGTTATGATACCCTATCAGAAAACGCTTACGAGTTTTCCGCGGGGTTTTGGTAAACCGATAATTAAAACTAGTCATGATGATAAGACCATTTTGGGCAATTCTCAAACAATAGGTGGTCGATGGATGATTGGTTGTTGATTTTCTTTTTGTACATTCATAAAAACCTGAATTATTTTTGGTCAGCTGTTCTGAAAGTGTTTGACCTTCATTGACATTTGGGGCTTTCGTAAGATGAATGATTTCTACCAAAGTCACTCGGTGAACTTCGGTTGAATTCGTGTGGCTTGAGGTAATCTGAGTTAATTTGGCCATGAAGCAGCATAGGTATTGATGGATTGTAAGATTTATCACACATCTGGCAAATGTAAGTTTAAGTTTAGTTTTATGAGCACAATAAACAGCAAAATGAACGGGACTGAAGAAAATAAATGTTAAAGTGTCTCCATGATGGTGTTGTTGCTGATGCTAAATCAATTTCCCACTGTTCGAGACCGCTCTTGGATTAGTGTAGTATTTTGGGGATTGCAATTCCGATGGCCGTGACCGATGAGAAATCATCTTCGATAGAGCTGTAGTGACCTTTTCTACATGTAATTGTCACTTCCGTCCTCCCTCATCCTTTTCTTTTTCAGCTGAACAAGGTGTCGAGAACTAAGCTTTCATTAATTCTCGTCTAAATGCATGTTAAAGGGTGACCGGGGATATTGAAATTATACTAGTCACTGGAGCAGATGAAGTATGAAACACTTTTGTTTCTTCTTATCAGATCACTTTGGCTGTGTCTTTTTTTAACTTTTCTTTTCTTTTCATAATAGTCATGAAACCTCTTTAAGTATTTTTAGCTATTTCGTCTAAAAACATTCTGGTGAAACATTTGAAGACGTTGTTATAAGAATCCATACCGTTGTATTTTTAATTTTTTTTGTTTCTGACATATCGGTTCGAATCCTCAATTTTTTGAAGATTGTAATTTTTAGTGCAACTGCGTCATTTCCATGAGATTAGGCTTAGGAAGTAAATGGAAGTCCATACCAATGATGGAGTTCCATTGATTGTCTGCATCCAATGAAGTTTTCGTTCTTTTATAAAATACAAAGGTACAAGTGAGACTTCTTTCCAGAAATTGGCGTGCTTCTTATATTCTTCCATCTCATCTCATGATTCCTCCTAAAAGAGGATCAGCAATCGATGCTAACAAAGGAGAATCCACGTTTAATCAGCATGCGTGCAAATCATCCTCTTTAAACGAACATTTTTTAAAACTCTGACTGATGTCTATTTTCGTTTGTTCCAGCTGGCAAAGAACGTTTCGATTTTTTCCTAATCGTCGTTTCTGTATCTTGGACAAACACACCTTTCAAAACGTTCAAGCAACAACCACACAGGGTATCGATAATTTGTTTGGGTGCGTTTTGAATGATTTGTTTTAAAATTGAAAGACTGGATCTAGTCCGTGCTGACAAAACATCCCAACTTTCAGGAGCACAAACACTGAAGCGAATTTATCTCATAAATCTTTTAATATTGGAATTCGTCGACACTGATTGTCGGTTAATTGTATCAATTTCATTATATGCACCAAAAAACGATGACATATCGTGACAGCTTTGTTTTGGATAAATCTAGTGAACTTTGTAACTCACCTATTCTATCTTATACTTTTGTTTTTGCAGACGCCATTTGTACCTGTATCAGCAATCACTAAAGCAGTTGAAGAAAGCTTCATCGCCGGAGAAATAGAAACTCCTTTATAAATGTATTTCCATATTTCCATTAATTGATTAAAAGCTGATTTTGAAATCGGACTTGGCATGCATTATCAAGAACGACAAAGAAGTGTCAATAGAAGACACAGTCACCGTTCGACGTTGTTGTCTGAAGAACGTGCGTGTCCTACAAACATTTCCTCTATTTCTAACAGGAGATGTTAATTTCTTGGGCCATTTCTTCTAGCGAATGTTTTAAAATTATCTTTGAGATTGTTAGTTTGCTGCACCATCTTCTTTTTCGACTGTTGTCTTCTCTAGGATTTGGCTTTCTTATTTTATCTTCAGCATTAGGTTCCAATTTTACAAAGAAATGAATAATGGCACATCTTAAAGAGCCATTTATATCCGGTTGCAAAGGGTTTTGTTTTGCGGGTTTGAGAATCGATTCTTGATTCTGCCAGATGTAAAAACGTTACCTTATTTTAATATTTTAAAAAACTTTGATTCATGGGGTATGGAAACGATATCTTGATGTGTTATCAAGGTACACCATGTAACAATTCTTTGAGACTGACCATTAAAAAAATGTGACCATGCTTGTGTATTTGTTTTTGTCTGATGCCATACAGTGCATGCATGAATCAATTGAGCAGGAGCGTGAAACAGAAAGAATGTCAAGTTAAATACTCATAGAAAGAAAAGAATGGATGTTTTCATGGGTTTTGTTTTCCTCCGGCCTGACGCCCAAGGGGTGTATAAATGACAGGACTGATGACTTGGCACCAGTTGAGAAACTTATTGGAACTAAATTTCATACAATCAGGAGTAGTGGGTTTTAAATCGATGAGTAAATATATAATAGTTTCATCGACATAAGAGTAATTCAGCCAAAGTGTCACCAATTTTTGACTATCACTTGCACTTGGGGGTATATCTTATGGGCTTCTAAACAATACCACATTGGGGGCGTTAAGCCTGATGGTGTTTTGTCATTAACCTTGCTGAAATAAATTTTAAGGAATGTAAATAATACCAGCAGTATGATGATGTGCTCTTCGTATAAACGTAAGTATACTTTCTTCATTCTATTCTCCAAACATGTCATCGAAGTTGACATGATGTGTTTGACTGGAATCAGACACGATTCAATTGTCTTCGCGAGGAATGCCTTATACAAACGAAGTAAATCCTTCTTATATTTCCTGAATCACTATGTAAGCCGACTGTCACTCTTTATAACAGTACACGATATCTCTTGAAGGACAATTAAACAATTGTGATTTCTGTTCGATAAAACGTTATGATAAATTCAATTTTTCCTGAACAACTCAGTCCAGTCAGATTCATGTTATATGGAAGCAAGGATGCAATACCATCTAACTAAGACGACCTAACGTTTTGTCAACTACGTTGAGAATGGAGCATTCAGCCATTAAAATGGTGTTCAAAATTCTGAGACTATCAAACGTCACAAAAGACATTTTATACATTTGACACACGTTTAATGTTTTCAAAATGTGTAAAACAAAAACATTTTAACATTCCGAGAATTAAAACCCAATAACAAATAAGGCATTATTGACACCGTACATCAAGGCACATAAGTAAATCACCAGTGCAGCATAGAAGCATGGAAGCTAGGTACTATGTTCTTTAATTTCTGCGAAATTAGTTGTATCTCATTTCTCCCAGAATGTCATTTTCTCATTCTCTCCTATCTGGACGCTACTATTATTATTACTACTACTACTACTACTACTACTACTACTACTACTGCTACTACTACTACTACTACTACTACTACTATTATTATTATTATTATTATTATTATTATTATTACTACTACTACTACTACCACTACTACTACCACTACTACTACTTTTGTGGATTTGAAGTATTTCTCCGTCTATCTTGGATTTTTCTGATGATATTACTGTTCCTAAAAATATTTATAATTTGACTTTTAAATCTTCCACCGATTCTAAGTTGACTTCATTTTTTGGAATAATGATACACAAAATCAGCCACATGTCTGTTGCATTCAAGCAATGACGCCAATACTTTTTCTGTCACGCCAATCTTGAAAATGGTTCGAGTCACCAACCACTATACACATTTCATGGTGATTATGTAACCTGATAAAAAAATCACAAATTAAGTTCAGACTAAAATAAACAACCTTCATTATATGCTCATTTTTCCCTCCGTTGACTTGACATTGCCGCAATCGTTCAATATTCCCCGATATTGAAGACCTTCATATTGTAATCCTCGCGCTTGATGCACGTGAGCGCGCGGCACGTTATCAAGTTAAAAAAAAAAGGTCGATGGGCAAAGCATGAATATTATTATTGTGTATTGAAGGAATCTATGATTGTGAACTTTATTATTTTGATAATAAAATAATAAATTTTATTATTAAATATATTTAGTTGTGAATTTTAATATTCAGTCTTTGGTAATGAAAAACTTCAGCATATAATGAAAACGTTACTGCATTTGAATGGAAAAATATGAACTCGTTTTTTTCGGATGGATATACTGCACTCCCAAAGTCGTGCAGTATAGCCATCCGAAAATCTCGTTCATATTTTCCCATACAAATGCAGTAAGCTATAAATCGTCATCACAATTCCCTTTACTTGGGCTATACTTGTCAACCTACGGTGTCGGCTATTCTCGGGACAACTCAGACCAAATGTGGACCAGCGTAAAGTCATCAACCATCGCTTTGGGCATGATGTTTAACCTAGACTACTTCACGTGTATGATGAATACATAAGCCATTACGATGATCATGGTCACGGCAATATGTAAGAAATGTATATAGGTGGAGAGACAAGAATGTCTGAAGCGGATATTAGTTCACGGAGCTGAAGCGGTTGTTAGTTTACGGACCTGGAGTGAGCAAAATTTGAAGAAAAAAAAAGACCAGTGAAACTTTCAAACTTGTGCTAATGGACTTTCATTTAAAATCCCAACGCCATGGCTATTCAGATACCAAGAAAAGAGAGATACTAATGATAATTGTCAAAATATTTGCGTTTTTTGTACGCTTTTGGAGATGTGTTGTGCATGTCTGTCTTTCCCCACAAAAACTAAAACTTAAAACCCCTTACCCCTTTTCTTTCCATACTATGTGCGAGAATTATTATTAGTTGGTCCATAAACATTTCTTATCTTTGTGTGTGATTGTATCTTTGTGTATATAAACACTCTTACCTTTTTCGTTTAGCAGAGGTGCGTGTTTCAATTGTAATAAAAAAGTGGGTGTTGGATAGTGTGTTTTTTGTTTGGATTCTCGTCCAAAAGTGGGCGCTTGATAGTAATCAAAAAGCAATTGTTTGATAGTAAAGATGTATTGGGATTGTATTCAAAAAGCGGGTGCTGGATATTGTGGGCGTGTATTTAATAGCAATAAAAACACTGTTGCTGGATTGCAGATGTATGTGGGAATGTAAAGTTGTAATGGTGTCAGTCGGATTATAGACACAAATGTTAAACAGACCATTCCCGTTTGTTTTGGCAAACATTTTCGACCCGTTTGTAAATTTTAACATTACTGTTGCCATTTGTCTAAATAATCGTTTCTACCCTTTGACTCTTTAAACTATTGACCCTAGAAACACTTTGGTCTAGACAATACCATTCTATTTTAAGCCTATTGACGTTTTCAGTATTGCATATCCCGGTTGTCTATTAAGTGGTGTCTAATGTATACCTATGACGTAATGTTAATTCGTTGTCCCCACGTGGCACATATTACTACTGATATGTACATGCTCCAATTTTTATGTTTGTTTCGGAATTTTTTAAACTGAAAGGACGAACGTTAATGACGTGCAACATCTAACACATTCTAGTAGTTACACATGCCAAGTTTTATTTATCTACCTCATATTTATGTAGAGTAAATTGGCAGAAACGAAAAACTGTTTACACTGATAGGGCTAACCTGGATCCAGAATTTTGCTATCCAAACTAATCTCTAGTAATAATAAGTAATATATACCTATTATTTTATCTTAAATAGCATTAAAATTGTAGAGTGGAAAATAAAGTGTAACGGATGGACGGTTGTAAACGTGAAAACTATGTCACCAGCTATTCACAGGACTGAGGAGGGTAAAATGTTCTGTCAAATTACTCCCATATCTGTCTATACTTATGCCTGTCTATACCTTTGCCTGCATATACCTATACTTGTCTATACTAATGCCTGACTATACTTATGGCTGTCTATACCTATGCCGGTCAATATATATATATATATATATATATATATATATATATATATATATATATATATATATATATATATATATATATATATATATGACTGCCTATACCAATGCATTTATATACCTATACCTGTTTTTACATATGCCTGTCTATACCTTTGCCTGTATATACCAATGCCTTTCTATACATATGCCTGTCTATACTAATGCCTGCATATACCTATGCATGTCTATACCTATCCCTGTATATACCAATGCCTATATATACTTATGCCTGTCTATACCTATGACTTATATTCTTATGCCTGTCTATACCTATGCCTGTCTATACCAATGCCTGTATATACCTATGACTGTCTATACCTCTGCCTGTATATACCAATGCCTATATATACTAATGCCTGTCTATACCTATGCCTGTCTTTACCTATGCCTGTCTATACCAATGCCTGTATATACCTATGTCTGTCTATATTTACGCCTGTATATTCCAATGCCTATATATATTTATGCCTGTCTATACCTATGCCTGTCTATATCAATGCCTATATATACCTATGCCTGTTTATACCTATGTCTGTTTATAACTGTGCCTTATATATTTATGCCTGTCTATACCTATACCTGTCTATATCTATGCCGGTCTATACTAATGCCTGTCTCTACCTATGCCGGTCTATATCTATGCCTGTCTATACCAATGCATTTATATACCTATGCCTGTTTATACCTATCCATGTCTATACCTTTGTCTGTATATATATATATATATATATATATATATATATATATATATATATATATATATATATATATATATATATATAGATGCAATAAACTGACGACGAACAGTACGAAACTAGTAACTAACTAGCCTAAGCGCTTTCGACTCTTAATGAGTCTTTTTCAAAGGCAAATACAAAACATAGTTACGACAAACAAATAAACACAAAAACGTTGCGTTTGTAAACCTCTACATTTCTATCTTCACATGTGCTAAAACTATAAATACAACCAGCTTGTATAGACTAGTTGCGGAAACTGAAAACGTTGTATAATTCCCTAAAAGTCTACAAGCCAAAGCGACATCTATTTTTACTTTGTGTACATATGTAACGCAGATTATATCCCGGATATTTGGTTCTATACCGGTTATTCTTATAGTAAAAATTGAAGGATAAGAAGATTTAGAAAATGTTAAATTCTACTAGTGCATAGTTTTCATTTTCTAGTCTTCTTTTAGGGAATTATACAACGTTTTCAGTTTCCGCAACTAGTCTATACAAGCTGGTTGTATTTATAGTTTTAGCACATGTGAAGATAGAAATGTAGAGGTTTACAAACGCAACGTTTTTGTGTTTATTTGTTTGTCGTAACTATGTTTTGTATTTGCCTTTGAAAAAGACTCATTAAGAGTCGAAAGCGCTTAGGCTAGTTAGTTACTAGTTTCGTACTGTTCGTCGTCAGTTTATTGCATCTATTTTAATTAATCCCTGACAAACGTGATCCCTTGGTGGATCCAGTACGCTTGAGAGGGTTGTTATTCGCCATATGATTTGTATTCTTTATATATATATATATATATATATATATATATATATATATATATATATATATATATATATATATATATATATATATATATATATATATATATCTGTCTATATTTATGCCTGTCTATACCTATGCCTGTCTATACCTTTGCCTGTATATACCTATGCTTGTCTATATCTTTGCCTGTCTATACGTATACCTGTATATAGCTTTGTATATACCTATGCCTATCTGTACCAATGCCTGTATATACCTATGCCTGTCTCTACCTATGCTTGTCTATACCTTTGCTTGTCTATACCTATGCTTGTCTATACCTTTGCCTGTCTATACCTATGCTGGTCTATACCTTTGCCTGTCTATACGTATGCCTGTATATACCTTTGTATATACCTATGCCTATCTATACCAATGCCTGTATATACCTTTGCCTGTCTATACCTATGCTGGTCTATACCTTTGCCTGTCTATACGTATGCCTGTATAAACCTTTGTATATACATATGCCTATCTATACCAATGCCTGTATATACCTATGCCTGTCTATACCTATGCCTGTCTATACCAATGCCTATATATACCTATGCCTGTTTATACCTATGCCTGTTTATAACTGTGCCTTATATATTTATGCCTGTCAATACCTATACCTGTCTATATCTATGCCGGTCTATACTAATGCCTGTCTCTACTTATGCCGGTCTATATCTATGCCTGTCTATACCAATGCATTTATATACCTATGCCTGTCTATACCTATCCATGTCTATACCTTTTTCTGTATATATATATATATATATATATATATATATATATATATATATATATATATATATATATATATATATGTCTATATTTATGCCTGTATATACCAATGTTTTATATACCTATGCCTGTCTATACCTATGCCTGTCTATACCTTTGCCTGTATATACCTATGCTTGTCTATATCTTTGCCTGTCTATACGTATACCTGTATATACCTTTGTATATACCTATGCCTATCTGTACCAATGCCTGTATATACCTATGCCTGTCTATACCTATGCTTGTCTATACCTTTGCCTGTCTATACCTATGCTTGTCTATACCTTTGCCTGTCTATACCTATGCTGGTCTATACCTTTGCCTGTCTTTACGTATGCCTGTATATACCTTTGTATGTACCTATGCCTATCTATACCAATGCCTGTATATACCTATGCCTGTCTATACCTATGCTTGTCTAAACCTTTGCCTGTCTATACCTATGCTTGTCTATACATATGCCTACACACCAGACTGACTCTTCATACTCACGCAATCCCTCGTTCTCTCATGCAAATTCATACATCCTAACACAGACGTATATAACGACAGTAATGAAGAAAAAAAAAAGCAAACGCTCGTTCACATTCCAGATTATATTAATAACAGTTACATCTACTTTTGTCTGCTATGGTTTAATTTCCCCATAAAACCCCCGTACTATGCAAGATGTAAATTTTATGTTGTTTTCTTTTTGTTCTTTTTCTCATTGTTTGTAACAAAATCTTGAGAAAGGCATACATTATGTATGTTTCAGTACTTAATCAAAGTGTAACACCTTAACTTCAAACATAGTTTAGGCGATTATGTATTTTTCATTACATCGCATGTCTTTGAAAATATGTATTTAAAGACAAAGAAACTAGATGTTCCACTTTAAAATATAATACAGCTGCGATTGAAAGTAGATTTTATTACGACCAGTCTAAACACAAATAACGGAATTTTACAAAGTGCAGACTTTTGTGACAATAATCTGCGGCAGATATGACGTCATCCATGCCCGTATGCCATTTTAATTTTCGATACAACTGGAAGATTTGAATAACCAGGCACCGTGTCTATATGGCAAAAGGTTACAAGGTTACTTTTTAAGCATGTTCAGTGTATATTTAAACTGCAACTGTTCCTTTTTTATCAAGATAATTTCAGGAAATCCATTGACCTTCTCCAATTTAATGTGTAAGAACTCCTATAGTGCCAAAGAACAAGTTAACTCCCTTTGCATTTTTTTATTTATACGTACCTACGTAAAGTCCTAATTATCAAGCTAATCATTTACATACCTGGACATAAACCCCATTATCTACCAACCAACATTCCAACCAATTAATACAGCAACAATCATGCCTACCTAACAAACAAATAACCAACACACCATTCCACCTACCTATCAAATCACCTCCATGGCATGCGTTTTCGTCGGAATGTTATCCCATAGGATTTGGAACGTACATGGAAATGCCATACAACTATATAAACGCGTCTGCATTGTCTAAATCTTTATACGACCTGAACAGATTTGTTTTAATACATATTAAGTCTGTAATTATTGAAGTCATAACGCTTTTACCAGTCCATAGCAGATAAAATCTTGTTCAATATTTTTGCATTGTTCATTGTGAAATCAAAAGCTAATAACACAACAAGAAAAAGAACTACAGGGCTATTCATATATATATATATATATATATATATATATATATATATATATATATATATATATATATATATATATATATATATATATATATATATATATATATATATATTAACAAAATGTAATGGGTACCTTAGGGCTCAAGTCCATCTTTGATTTTGGAAGTCTATGACGTTAACGCTAGAGTCCAAGACGTTAACGCAAGATTCCATAACATTGACGCTGGGGTCCATGAAGTGACACGAGTCCCAAATCGAAGTTTCCGCTTTCACACAGTACCAAGAAACTTCACTACTTTGTTCCATTTCTCAACTCATCCAAAATGAAATATTGAGACCTCCTAGTCTGTGTTCATTTAAACAGATATATATATATATATATATATATATATATATATATATATATATATATATATATATATATATATATATATATATATATATAATATTTGAATTTAGTATTATTTGTATACATGTACCACGAACAGATTCAAGGGGCGCGCAGGTCAATAAAATCGACATGTCTACTTATGCGGCGAATGTAGTATGTGATATATTAACGCCTCTGTTCATTCATACAAATCACGTATTTGCTATATTAACGTCTTTGAACATTCATACGAATCACGTATGTGCTATATTATCGGGTCAGTCCATTCATATAAATCACGTATGTGCTCTGTTTATTCATACGAATGTAGTATGTGCTATATTAACGTCTCTGTTCATTCATACAAATCACGTATGTGCTATATTAACGTCTATGTTCATTCATACGAATGTAGTATGTGCTATATTAACGTCTCTTTCCATTCATACTAATCACATATGTGCTATATTAAAGTTTCTGTCCGTTCATACGAATCACCTATGTGCTATATTAACGACTCAGTCCATTTATACGAATCACGTATGTGCTATATTAATGTCTGTGTCCATTCATACGATTCACGTATGTTCTATATTAACGTCTCTGTCCATTCATACGAATTACCTATGTGCTCTATTAACTTCTCTGTCCATTCATACGAATCACGTATGTGATATATTAACGTCTCTGTCCATTCATACGAATCACGTATGTATTATATTAACGACTCGGTCCATTCATATAAATCACGTATGTGCTCTGTTTATTCATACGAATGTATATGTGCTATATTAACGTCTCTGTTCATTCATACAAATCAAGTATGTGCTATATTAACGTCTTTGTATATTCATACGAATTTAGTATGTGCTATATTAACGTCTCTTTCCATTCATACGAATCACCTATGTGCTATATTAACGTCTCTGTCCATTTATACGAATCACGTATGTGCTATATTAACGACTAAGTCCATTCATACGAATATCGTATGTGATATACTAACGTCTCTGTCCATTCATACGAATCAAGTATGTGCAATATTAACGACTCAGTCCATTCATACGAATGTAGTATGTGGTATAATAACGACTCTGTCCATTCATATGAATGTAGTATGTGCTTTATTAACGAGTCTATCCACTCGTACTGATAAAGTCGGTGTTATATTAGACTCCATACGATCGTATGAATATAGTACGTGTTATATTAACGACTATGTCCACTTGTATGAATGCAGTACGTCTAATATTGAGGACAATCGAATCATAATCGTTCAAGTCTGAAATAGCTGGAAACCTTTAATATATCATAACGTCATGTACATTAGTACTAATGTACAACGTAATAAATCAATGATCGACTTCAAGCTAAACCGACAAACATATCAAATGTACTGAAACAATGTTAGTTTTAATTACACACATGTAACATATTCTGCGTTATAGATCTATTTAAATTACACATATGTAAACTGTACTACATCAATGCTCAAATATTTTCTCATATGCACCGATCTTGTGTACTCAGCAAGCAAATAGAATGGCCCCTAAGGCCGCGCGTGCTGCAGACGGATCTCACCTTTACCGATCAATCCCAAATCTCACTTCTTTCCACCCCTACGTTTATGAGAAAGCTTGCCGGTAACATTCCTTAGACCGGTGCCTTCCGGGAATTTTTCTTCCACCATATATACTGGCCATCATATATAAATAATCATGTGCTTAAAATTGCGTTAAACCGTGCCAAACCAAGAGGCAATCATTTCTTTACAAATTCCCCACGTGATTAAATGTGTGGATTGAAATGTATCTTCTTCCCTATGTCGAAACACATACATTTGAATACTTCCTACTGTCAATACGGAGTCTTTGTTGTTACACTCTTATGATTGTTATTAACAAACAGTTCATAATTTTATTGGATATATTCTTTTGTGTCTAAATCAATTAAAGAAAAGTGTTATTTTGTTAATTTGTTTAAATTGTTGGCCTCGAATCAAACTACATTTTACGAACTTTTTTTCTGTTTCCAAATGAACTCAGATCACATCTATTTTTTCTTATAAAATCCCTACATTTTTATCACTACTGAACATTCCAGTGTCCAAATCTGAATAAATTATATGTATATCTAACATATCATCAAAGATTAACTCACGGTGATGTTCTTGTCACATTTAGACCAGCATTTTATAATAGACTAGACTGTCAATAAAACAGCGTGCAGTGGGTATCAGATTTAAATTCTGGTACTCATTACTCAATGAATAATCGCCAATATACGCACAGACAACCATACCATAATAATGCTCATAACAAAAATGAAAAATTTTCTTTAAAACATTACCAAGAATGCCTAAGCTTTATACCAAAATATGAGAGGAAGAAATGTCCTAAAATAAACTGGGAGTACATTTGTTAGTTCGTGAAAGCAATAATTGTGACCCGAGTCCTGTCAGGCTAACTTATTTATGGCAAGTTTTATTCAAACTTTAAACTTTCATTCCACGCCTATTTCAATTTACTCTCAAAAGTCTTTTTAAATTTCATAGCAAACAAGACAACTATCAGAAAGTGTGGATTGTTGGTGTAAGACAGTGAAGTTTTAGACCGAGTGCTTTTGAGACGTCAAAATAAAATTCGCTATTTTTTCCTGAATTATACTAATTTTTCATTGCAGTCTTACGAGATTATATATGCCTGAAAATATTTTTGAAATATCCAATAGTGATAAATAAAATTTTAATACATTTTTAAATAAACATTTAATTTCAAAAATAAATTTCAATAGACAATTTAATTTCCATACAATGTTTAAGCTGACCAATAAATGGTATTTAAAACAAATAATATCTTGAACCTGTACAAAAGGATAGAGAATCAAGGTAGCTCAGATTGATGTTTGCAGCAATTTGCAATATTCTGTTCAAATGTATATAGGAGTACACACTAAAGAAAAGATGTCAAGTACTTTGTTTCAAATTTATTGTGTCAAGCATTGATCAAGATATTAGTATAAATACTTAAAATTTCCATCTTGATTGGACCTGTACCATGTTTTATAGCAAACATACACTGCGTTTAAATGTCAATAACCACAAAAAGGCAAAACTCTAATAGCAAAATACTGTTCCAGAGAGGTTGACTTTTCTTATCTCATTAAGAAGGAACTAATCTGGTAACTTTTGCTTGGTACATTAGACATGTCTTAATGAGACTGGTATCACCACCTGACTGCTAGAGAGCTTCGAAGCTAATACACCTCTTCCGTCTTGTGATAAATACCTGGCCACACCTGAAAATATGTAACATGTGTTATTTAATCTACAAATGAGTACGATGAAGGTAAATAAAGCAAAATTGTGATCGATATGGAAATTTTTAAATGATTTAAGGATGCAAGCACAGGAAGAAAAAAACAACAACATAAAACTGCGATAAGAATGGACATCTGCAGATAATGGGACAAGTATCCACGTAGGCCTGCTTATTAAGATCAGCTGTACAAACTTAAATCAATTGATATGTTTAACCATTTCTGGTATATTTTAAAAGTGCCAGCAAGTTAAAAAGTATTAAGCATAATGTTTAAATAGAATGCGATATCAGCCGATGTTGCAATGCTGTTCTCTGTCAAAGCGCTAAATTAAAAAATGTTACGATATATGAGCAAATTCATGATGAAAAAAAAGCATATTCGGATATTCCAAGTGCATACGGCTAAATATGTACCTAGCAGATCGACTATATTTACAAATAAATCCTCTATGATGTACTGAACGTGACATTATCATCCGAAGAATTCCGAAAGGTATGGACATTTACTCGTACTGTACATGAAACCATGTCAATATCGGCTGTCCAAACTTAATTAAAGTAATATGTTTGAACATTTTTATATGATGTATAGAGTATAAATTAACAATTATTACTAGAAATTTAAATTATTTAAGTAAAATTGTTCCTCGTAATAATATATCAGATTTTGTTATAATGCCATACTTTGCCAATCAATGTCTTAACCGAAATTAAAAATAGAAAGGAATGCATTTTGTGTTAAGCTTGCTTCGCTTTGCTGCTCTCCTATATTCAAAGTAAATAGACCTGGGGAAGGTATATTTTATTCCATTGACCATTCATTAGCTTTATATTTGTCGTTATCCGACAGTTTCAAATGACTTAGTAGATGACCTGGGTAAGGCTCTATTATAAGACTGTCATCTCCAGCCTCGTATTAAGTACAGTGCCATATAACTATGTCTATAAACGATTATCGAAAGCCATGCAAGCATACATGTGTTATTCATCTAATCACTCCATCATAAACACGTGCATTAACTGTTTGGTTCCATAATAAATACATGTAGGACCAACGACCTAAAGTCCAAATATCAACTAGAACAATGTCTTCATTTGTTTTTAATCACGGCTTTATTCTGACTCTGAAAAACGTTTTCTCTGACAAAATTTTAATATTTGTATGGTGTACCGATAAATACATGGTGATACTAATAATTAGTATCAACCTGAGAGACACATTTGCAAAATTTAAAAAACAAATTATTTCGATTTTCAAAGTAAATATACACAAACTGCCATAATTTATGTTTCTACCTTTAATAATAAACTTGGTGTTCAACTTATATTGTTACGGCCAGGTTACCAACAGGAATCAAATCACAATTATTCGTCCTGTATATTCCATACATGTTTTTGTCAATATTGAAATTTTCCGTGTCCAACTCCTAATAAATCGCACGTTAGTCTAAAATACCTTCAAAAATTAACTCACGGTGAAGTCCTTGTCATAGGTTAATCGACATTTTTAGAAGCCTGACTGTAAACAAAACAGGAAGCAGGTCAGAGATTTAACTTTCGGAATGCCTCATGACTCACTGCACAACGTTGACAGACAACCGTACCATGATATTTATATTCTATAGAATACGCAATTTAGCTTGAATCAATACAAATAAACTCATATAGCACAAATAATATAAGAAAGAAATGTTATTAATAATATACTGGGACTACATTCGTGAAACCGGGAATAATAGTCGAGTCCACATGTTATCAGTCAATAATTATGTAAGCTAAAATACCTTGTTGAAATACATCATACAATGAGATCGCTGGTTCGAACCACGACCTAGTCATACTTAAGATTTATGAAAGTGGTAGGTACAGGTGCCTTGCTTGACGCTCAGCATTAAGAAGCTAATTTTCGAACTGATCGACCTTGTTTCAGGATAGTGAGACTGGGTGGGAGATGATGCTACATGTTTGCCACGTGATGCCCCGGTGTTAGACATCAATATAAACTGTCACACTGTAGACATCGTAGCGATATGACTCGAAAACATATTGGTCCGACCAAGTGAAACCGAATATTTTTATTCGGTTCAAGCGGATGCAAGATGACTAACACACGAGTCCACCATTTTTAACTGTAATTTATGTCCAGAAAAAAGATGACAAAATCAGAGATCCCCAAAATCCCTTTATACTATGCTGTCTCTGGTTTACGTAATATGTGTTGGAAAACATAAATTGGGTCAGAACGGAGAAGGGAAGAACATGCATTAAAATCGGTTGTTACATAGTCGTCAAGGTTATGGTGGTTAAGTAGTTGGTATTTTGATTTCAACCAGTATCACTGAACACGTATAAGCTGCGTCATACATTATATCCTTGCTCATTAACACGTCAAGTTTATACCTTGCAATACAATTACCATACTTGCACAACAAGGAGATATGATACGAAGGAATCACGGTACTAATTCAGTTTCCATAGTAACCTATGCAAACACCATGATATTAAATATTCAATAACTTAGAATTTCTGTGTATCCATGACCAAACCTATATTTATCAGTATAGATGAAACCTGGAAGCCAGCTTCTGTGCAGAGGAAAGGATATGAGCTGCTGCATTTTCTGGACCTGCATATGTTTGAATCCTGTGCTTTCAATTCCGCACCAAAAAGTCAGGTGATAATGCTAGTAATGGACTGAAATTTCATCAATAAAACAAATGTCTCTATTTTATTCACTTTCAACTAGGATAATTTTCTAAAAGATTCTTTTTCCTAAAATATAACGTACAATATTAACCAATTCTGGTCAGCCAAACCAGTATATACTCTATTTAATGTTCACCCATTTCAAGGCTGGTTCCCATATTTCAATACTGTGTGATTAGAATACATTTTCAATATCTTATATACCTTTTAAAGCACAATTGTGTTGTACATATATTTTTTTCTGCTGGGGATAAACCAGTTTTATTAAATGAAATCTGTGTAAAACCAACTGCTCGGTATTTACCGCATTTACAGGGTAATTTGTCGATTTACTTTCTGCAACCCGAAGACTTTACTTTTGAACAGGAGGTCACCATTTCTGCAAGCTCTTTTTTTTTGTCAATGCAGTAATAGACCACACCTATAACATTGTTTTGTCCTTTCCGGTTGTGTTACATTATGTCCGTCGGCTGGAGGTGATTGCATGTTTAAAAGAGCACATATCTTAAAAGTATCGTGGAGCATCTTGATGAAGAATGTTGAGTTTACGTAAAGACTCGTGTACTTAACTTGCCGTAATGATAAACATTATATTTTTCGAGTTGGATATACAAGTCTGACTCCTTGCTTGTATCCTTGAAGGTAAACCCGGCTAGGCATATATTGTTACGTCCTACGTTTTCATTGTGAGTCCTGAGACACAACGGGATTTTTTCAATCACGGATAATCATTTTCTGCATTGTGCTCCTGCATTCTTGTGATAGATGCCTTGCTGCTCGCGGACATGTGATTTTGAGATTCCTGTTCATCACTGTCTGCATTACTCTCGTGCATTATAGTAACTGATGCCTGTTGCGATTACATCTTTTTACCAGCTGTAATTACAATATGCGCCACGATACAAACACATATAGATGGAAGCGACCGCAAAATACCCTCGCTTTTGTACACGTGACTTGAAAACCTCTCTCTCTCTCTCTCTCTCTCTCTCTCTCTCTCTCTCTCTCTCTCTCTCTCTCTCTCTCTCTCTCTCTCTCTCTCTCTCTCTCTCTCTCTCTCTCTCTCTCTCTCTCTCTACAAGATTCACTTCAGAGAGCAACATTTTGCAATGTGTACTTGAAAGAAGGATGAGAGAGTCAATCATCCATTCATATTTAAAGTTTACTCCAGGCAAAATAGGATCATGTTATGTTACACCTTCCTTTTCACAAGACTAGAGTGCAAATGTTCTTAGTTCATTGTTGTATTTGTTTTGGCTTTTGTTAAGTTTACTGTAATTGTTTGTTCATCTATACACAAAAGTCGTTGTATTTTCAAACATTGTGTTACCAGGTTAACGCAAGTGTCCCTAACGTTCATGTACAATGAACATAATCAAAGCATATCAATTAGTGCAGTCTTTTAACAAATGGCGCACACGCGGACAGACGGACGGACATGAGCTATCAGAATGTATATGTAAATGTATAGAAATAGAAAGAAAATATACGTATACTAGTTGACGGTACATCAGCACAATACGGGGTATGGACTATATGACTATATAGTGCCAATTAAAACTTAACTTCTACAAATGTCAAATACACAATTCCTTCAAGTTAAACGAGAGAAACGTAAAGATTCAGTCCTACAAAAAAAACAACACAAAAGGCAACGATGTTAACATTTTTGAAATGATGCAGAATATGAAAATAAATATAAAACATTCAAATGAATTCTTAAAGCACACGGATGTGGAAAGAAAACTTTTAGCTCTAAATGACTGGAAATGTTTAGCACGTTTGTTCAGCAAGAAGGTCGTTTATTACGGAGGCGACAATAGAATACCGACTGAGGAACATCGCTGAACAAAGAATATAATTATGTTTTACGACAGACATGCACATGTGTTTTGTATATGTAGGTAGTGCCGAATTAAACCCTGTAAAGGCTCCTTGACAGTCGAAATCCTGAACCTCCCCCCTCCTCGTAAATTATCTCCTAATGCGCCAAGATCAAATCAATTCAATATTAATTTGATCCGTAGTCGCTGGGCCCATAAAAGGCGTGGGGCCCATAGACCAGTGCCTACTCTGCCTATTTGCTAATCCGGCACTGCATGTATGAAACTTTTCCAACCTTACAGAGTAACATAATTACGACGCATGATACAGACGACAAAGTAAGCAACGTTTTAGTTGTTTTGCAAAGATTTGTTTTCAAAATTTCTATCCGTGCATTTTTCTGTCCAGGTATTGTGTATAGTTATTAAATACATACACTCCGGAATAAAGGAGCCGGCCGTTATACCACGGTAATAATTCTTATCATAAATGATTATCGTATATTCATGGTCTTGAAGGAAAATAGTTTGTAATTGTGTTCCGCGGGTACAAAATCACGTCGTCGCCATCCCGCTTTGGTAGATTCAGGATTTTGTAAATTAAATTTATTATACAGAGACAAATTTGAAAAACGGCTGTATGTTAATAAACGGCTTTCTTTTTAATATAAATTTCTTTTTACTGAATAGTGTATGCTGCAATAGTAGAAGTGGGTCGAAGGGGGGGGTGGCGTGAAAAATGTTTTAATAATCAGAGTGTGGTGTATTGTATGAGAGAAAGAAAGTGAGCATGTTTCGTCTTGCGAAATAAAAATATTCCGTGCAAATTGCTGAAGTTTTCTCCATAAATTTTCTTAAATAAGAAATGTGTACGTGTCAGTTTGCGCTTGCCTATGTATTTGAATGTATGTAATCTTGTTGTTGTTGTTGTTGGGCTTAACGCCATTTTTCAGCACACGATAGGCTATTCATGGCGGCCAGTATTAATGGTGGAGGAAGAAACCGGGAAATCACCGGAAAGAACCACCGATCCACGAGAAGCTACTGGCAAGCTTTCTCACATATCTACATTAGCCGAATCCTAGACTCGAACACACTCAGACAGAGGTGAGATGGTAGTGATCCGTAACGGACAGCGCTTTAGACCACTCGGCCACTCGGGGCCCCATGTAATCTTGTAAATTCTTTCATCCATCAATATATCCATCCATCCATCCATCCATGCATGCATGCATGCATGCATGCATGCATGCATGCATGCATACATACATACATACATACATACATACATACATACATACATACATACATACATACATACATACATACATACATACATACATACATACATACATACATACATACATACATACATACAAACAAGGTACCTCCAGCGCTTCTTTTATGAAAAAGTTTAGTAAAGACAATCATTAACTGGAAAGAGGAGAGGGAAAGAGAACTAATAGTGGGGGTTTATGAACGTCTTTTACTTAAGAAAATCTGTAAAGCTTTGTAGCTTCAAAAAAATGCGTTTGTCAAATATTTATATTTAAGTGTGAAATCATTGCTACCATAGTGTCGTAAGTGTACAATACCATTATACATACTAGATTATCTCTGTACGTCCGAACCGAAAGGCGATCTTATCTGCCTAAACGTCTTTTAAAACCTCTCACACGGTCTGGCAAACCTGATTAAATGACAAAGGCTACCCGTTTAAATGACGCCATCCGATATACCCGTTAGTTGGCCTCGCACCGATATGGGTCACCTCAGGTTGTCCATGTACGGTTAAAATAAATGTAACTGATACACCGAACGAGGGATTCTATGTTGGCGGAGGTTCGTCGTGGGAATAAAGGAAAATTTGAATATATATAAATTTAACGTCGACACTTTGTAAGAGGCAATTTAACAAACAGTGATAAGAGTAGCAAATGACACAAAAGAAATCGTTGAATTTACACAAGCCTTTTACATGATTATGGTTTCAATCGAGAACGTATTTCAAATTTGTGGATTTCGCGTTTTATTGATTCGACCACCGATGATATAAGCAGGATTCTATCATCGGAGCTCAAACCAATAAGCCGCACACACACACACACACACACACACACACACACACACACACACACATATATATATATATATATATATATATATATATATATATATATATATATATATATATATATATATATATATATATATATATATATATATATATAGTGTTCCTTTCATTTTGCATTACACTCCACCCCAAGGATTGTCAAATGCTAATAACCCATGCTCACTAACTTAAACGTATATTAGCTTCTAGAACTATGGAATATTATTTGCACGAACAAGTCGCATCTTGAAGAGGAGTGACCAGTTTCATATGCAAATATATCAAGATAGCCGTTAGTACTTTAAAATCTATTTTATTTTTATTTATTATCTTGAACTTTCCTAAACTTTGAAATTATATTTTGGTCTTGCATTATTTATGTAAATTTTAGCGATTTTCTTTGAGGGCAAACGCTTGTTTATGGATGGACAAACAGAGGGTGTCAATTTCATGCTTTGGGAACGGCGATAAATTATCTTATTATAAATTCCCAGAGATAATGTTAGAAAATGTGCGTTAAAATTATCTATTGATATTGACATGCTGCGTTATTGACGTCGGACTCTACATAAATCTTTTGTGAATGTTTGGAATGATATTCTTACTGTAAATAATAGCACACCGTCCCATACCACCCCGATGCATTGACCAGTAGTTTTAAATTGAGACAACTTAGTTTAAAAAAGCATTTTTCGTGAGAATGTTTACAAAAAGAAATCTTGGTTATCGAATACAGGTGAGAAATTTGGACATATCTAGATGATCAGAAAAGAAATAGTCTGCCATGTCAGCTTTATGCCGCTTAAGTTTACAAGGTGTTCAGTTTCACGTATAGTCACAATCTACATTTTTATCCCTAAACAGTACCCCGGGTAAAGGGACAATGATATTGCATTTTGTTCAAAATGGTTTTGGCTAAGACAAAGATTAGGTCAAAAGTATACATGCAGATCTTTTGTTAAGGTGTTTTTTCTTTGTTTTCAGGCACCGAACCATTCTCAGTTATGAATAAACTTCTATGAGTTATAGACAACAAAAAAAAAACATATTAGGACCGACATTCATTCGGGTAAACCATTTATATTTTTCTTGCAACAAAAACCACGAAACAAAATGTCATTAATATTCATATAACAATACGTGTTTACACTAGTTCTCTGGCTAATCCCCGAAATTCGTGTGTGTGTGTGTGTGTGTGTGTGTGTGTGTGTGTGTGTGTGTGTGTGTGTGTGAGAGAGAGAGAGAGAGAGAGAGAATTGTGTGAATCTTGAATGGTTCCAGTTCCCTTGGAAACGATATAATAAATCACACGTCACTACTTAATGCAGAATATTATTCAGCACTTTTTGTCAGTAATTATTCATTGTATCTACCATATAAATAAACCTTCCACTCATATTCAGATGTACGGAGTTGTATGAATTTTGGCAAATAATCTCTCTCTCTCTCTCTCTCTCTCTCTCTCTCTCTCTCTCTCTCTCTCTCTCTCTCTCTCTCTCTCTCTCTCTCTCTCTCTCTCTCTCTCTCTCTCTCTCTCACACACACACACACACACACACACACACACACACACACACACACACACACACATACACACACATCTACCTAATCTGTCAAAGTTCTTACTATGGCTCACCTGAAATGGGAATACTAAGTTTTTATTTTGGTATAAATGGCACCATGAACATTCCTTCAATATTTTAAAGCCATACTAATAAAAAGTTCATATTATATTGGAAATCTGTGTTTTCTTTTCCAATGAACTAACACTTAAGTAAATATCTAATACACACACATGGGCAAATAAAACCCAAATGCTTGGATACATCAGTGGTACTGCTATATCCAAGTTATTTATTTAATTTATGTGGTTACCTATGTTATAACCTATGTCTCTTATAGTCGCGCACTTTCGTTGAGGTACTAGTATAATGCGGTCGGCATTTTTGTATTACGCATCAATATTACCTTGCCAACACTGATACGTCAACGGTGTTTTGCCGCAATATGTTCGGGTAATGGCTAAAAATGCAAACGTTTGTTGTCTCACAATTACTGACAATCGTGATGAACCCATTTTACGGGCTAAAACAATTTTTCGTAAGCCTAGCCACCAGGCTCACGGGAAAACCACAAGGATAAAACGAACACGTAGATGCTTTCTTTTAACTGAAATAATTTTTCTTCTTTGCAAATATTGTTTCTTATACACAATGGTTTGCACTAGAAATAACAACAACGATGATGTCAGTTATACTACTACTACTACTTCTACTACTACTACTACTACTACTACTACTACTACTACTACTACTACTACTACTACTACTACTACTACTAATAATAATAATAATAATAATAATAATAATAATAATAATAATAATAATAATAATAATAATACAGTTATACTACTACTACTACTACTACTACTACTAATAATAATAATAATAATAATAATAATAATAATAATAATAATAATAATAATAATAATAATAATAATATGGGTGTTGCAGTACAGTATAACCTTTATATTTAAGAAAGGGCTTTTGAACATGTGGGTCCAAATGTGTACAAATGAATTATAGGTCTTCATCACGCTATAAAAAAATTAAAATAAATACTCAATACATATATACAACCAAAGAAATCAGATAAAAAATACAAATGCTCGTGATCATAAAACATAAAGATCAAATACAGTAATGTCCATTAAGTGAAAATTTAGCCGCAAGTTATAAGTTCATTACAAAACTGTTTTACACGTCACTTTAATCACTATTTTGTTCATTCATCCGTTACCAACATCAACTTTTCTTCAAAGCCCCAAAATGTAAATTAACTCTAAAACAGTCATTTTAAACCCTTGTCCTATATGTGCTAAATTCTTGCAAAGGACTAGCTTGTGTCGTAATTTCACGACTCGATACGAAACACGATCTTTGTAGTAAACGATATTGCCTCTGCAATGTATTATGAGGCAATAAATTAACTTGCTCGCGTTTAACGTGTCAACAGATGTCGTTAAATGCGATTTACATTCAGTTGTTGTAGTTGTTGTTGTTGTTGTTGTTGTTGATGTAGGGCCTAACGCCATTTTTCAGCACACGATAGGCTATACATTATACAATGCGGCCAGTATTAATGGAAGAAACCGGGAAATCACCGGAAATAACCACCGACCCACGAGAAACTACTGGCAAGCTTTCTCACATATCCACATTCGCCGAATCCTAGACTCGAACCCACACAGACAGAGGTGAGATGGCAGCGCGAAGTGACCATTCGGCCACTCGGGGCCCCAAATTATATTCAGTATCATAGCTGTTTCCAGATAACTGCGAGAAATTTTCCTCGGTGTAAAATCTGTTTTGTGTGTTTCTTTGTGGAGGATGGATATGGTATTATAACAAGATCAAAATATAGTCTGACATCATTAATTAATTGATGGAACCTTCAAGGTTGAAGAGTGTTAATTAGGTCCTTATTTGTTATATTTATCGGCTGCTTGGCCGGATAATATAATGATTGAATTTATGAGACTCAGCAAAGAAAAGACGATCTAGAAATAAATCATTTTACTCCACGCCTGTGTGGGTGTACATACATGATAAAACATTACGAAAAATGAATCATCATCGTCGTCGTCATCATTATCATCATCATCATCGTCGTCATTGCCAATACAAAGCTCTATTCTTTTGCATGGTAAATCCTTGTGAATTTATCTGTCTTGGAGAGATTTGTACCATCTTTGTCTAATATTCAAAGACTTGCTTGATATTGAAAATGTTATTATTGTTTACATTGCCCGCGTTTGTTGCGATCATAATGGGTGTTTGGTCACAAAGTTATCGTACCACACATTTTGTCTAAAACAAACACTACATAATACCACCTTTGTAAATTGTTTATACACGTTACCGGTGTTTTTTGTACATTACCGCTATAGTTCTGAACTGTCTATTTACATTTTCGAGACAAGTTTTCATGGTATCATGAACACAAATGGGTGTGATAACTTAAAAACACAAACATGATGGCATGAAGATTTATCAACGAGCTGATGGAATACATTTTCAAATTATTTGTCTTTGTTTTCCGCAAAATATAAAAACTATAAAGGCGTGCATGCAACACACACACACACACACACACACACACACACACACACACACACACACACACAATTATATATACTATGAATCCATTACGGAACTAGAAAATGGAGGCATACAAAGGACATATATGAAAAGGGACAAATGGCTGTATAGTTTTGTGGGTGTTAAGGCAATTTTCACTTACGAACAGAAGAACAGACTCATTATCTGTCTTTTATTTTGAATCGTAAATATCCAAAATGTCATAAATAATACTAAGTACCTAAATTATCATCTTTCCTCTCTTTTGTTATTCTGTTCGTTAAATTTTTCTCTATTTTCGTGTACTCTTTTTGTTGATGCTTTTTAAAGTAATTTTATGTTCAAGCATGTTTTCTTAAAATTTTCCAAAATACGTATTTATCATTCTTTTAATTTTGACAACCAAGATACATGACCAAGCTACATGGTCATGTTAACAGAGGATTGTTTGGTACAAGCTTCAACATGACAGCGAAAAGAACAAAAACAAAGAATAATTACTCTTCCTGATGCTAAACATTTCCATCACTTCCATTAACCCTCGATCCTCAAGAGATCAAACTCGAGTTCTTCGAGTTTATTATCGGATTCAATTTTCCTTGGTGCCTTATAAAGGTTTCAGTTGTAATTGATCGTCATTTTCTGAACAAACAATTCCAGTAAACTAATCAAAAGCCAAAACAAATACAACAACCGTTAGCATATTTGTTATCACGCAAGGTCTGGCCATTGGCATTGATCTTATGTCCCATATATTTTGTATAACTATTATTCTATAATATTCTCTTGAGAATAACCGAAATATATCATCAGCATGCATGCTAAACAAGTCCGACAACTCTTATCTGTTAACATCCATATACATATATTTCATTCAACAAGAACATAAGGTTTCGTTCGTAAAATATGTACCTATATCAGAATGACGTCCAATTCTCTTATTGCAAAAAGCACCGTTCTTTTCTTTGAATGGCAATTTAATTGTAACGAAACCCTTTCCTGTGTCGACTGTCTCATGGGATATGTTTTGTATTGTAATTTTGTCAACGCAGCTTTTCGACAAATGATTTAAACCGTTAAGAATTATCATCACAACCCTTATGACTTACAAAAGTTCGCATTGTTGTTATAACAATACTATTGTCCGTTGTGCCCCCGCAGGAAAAATCTATAGTGGGTAGATCGAAATACAGTCTATATTGTCCAGCATTTTGCATCTTAATGAATCCAGCTCAAGTATCTCAACTTCTCCTGCTATAATATTTGTTTAATCTCTCTCTCTCTCTCTCTCTCTCTCTCTCTCTCTCTCTCTCTCTCTCTCTCTCTCTCTCTCTCTCTCTCTCTCTCTCTCTCTCTCTCTCTCTCTCTCTCTCTCTCTCTCTCTATCACACACACACACACACACATATATATATATATATATATATATATATATATATATATATATATATATATATATATATATATATATATATATATTATTTGTTTGTGTATGTGAGAGATTAAAAAATATATATGTACACATGCGTATATAAATATACACATATGCATACAATCGGTAAGCATTTGTTGGTATTTTTATGGAAGAAACTTTTTTATGTTGGTAAGTTTGACTAATACCTGATAATGCCCACATATCGTTTTACAGAAAATTGATATCCTCCCTACCGTCTATATAGAAATGTATGTTGGCACAAAGTTTAACATATCGTGGCCAATATTATCTTTGTCCCCATGCTTTATTTTTTCTTTCAAAAATCACCAAATTTCACAGCAATAAAACAACAATAGACATACTAAATAAATCATACATTATGTTCACTGGACATTGTTTTTAGAATGACTCAAAATTACGTTCATTGCTTTGACACCATTGCCAGAAATAGTATCTAGTGTAGCTCATCAAAACGAACCTTAGTCCTAAAATAATCATAATCATTCACAATGTCTATGAACACATGTCCGTACTTAAACAAACACATTTCTTAGTATTGCTTTATATTGTTTTATCAATATTTACAAATATATTCCATGTATACAGAATTTATGTAACTTATCTAGGGATGCTTGTAGATCGTCCGATGTCCCTGAAATATCAATTTATCATCAGCAAACAGTCAAACACACAAAGACATTTCTTCTAAAGTGATACCAGCCTGTATATTAGATTGCAATGCAGCTTCCAGATCATAAATATAAAAAGAAAACAATAATGGAGAAATGCTTTCTCCTTTTCAGCCCAAATAAACAATCAAAATAGTTTGAGTGCCAGTTTAAGTGCTTTTGCACATGACTGCACTGAACTGTAAAAATATTTTTATTATCGTTAACATTTTTTCCAGTCACTACAAATTTTACTATTTTATGCCGTAAACGTTCTCTTGACCATAATCGAATGCTTATTAAAAATCAATAAAGCTCGAAAAGCGTTTTTTTTTTTCATCTAGTATTTTTTGAATACATACTTTTAATATAAAAATGACGTTTACTGTAATATTATTCTTCCTAAAACAGAATTGTGAATCGTTAATAAAATCATATTTAATGGCCCAACAAGAGAACCTTTAAAATAATATGCTCGTGAAAACGTTTTCTATACAACAAAGAAATGTTATTCCTTTATAATTATTTGCATGGAATGGATCGCATTTTTTAAATCGATATAATTAAACAATTGCTCCAATCTGCACGATAGATGTCCCTGCTAAAACTAAATTAAAACGTTTTAGCGTACAATGCAATAAAAATGAAAGTGACTCAATAATGTATTCATTTAAAACTGTTTGAGACCTTTGTTTATTATTGTTCAAATTTTTATAGCTGAGCTAAGTTCTTAGATCGTAATTTGAGCAGCCAACTCGGGAAATTTCGGTTCTCTTAGATACCCAGTTATTCCACTGCCTTGCAAGATTATGCACTGCTCTATCTGATCAGTACTATTGTATAATGAGGCTCTTGCAAATTTTTAAAATGATTAAAAGCATTACAATCATTCGAATAATTTATTTCAGACCTTTAGAAGGATTAAAAGAACTTATGTGGATTTCCGTTCTTAAATCAGCCAATATTTGCCTTTTTGATCTATGGTAAATAAATATTAAACGTTTGGTGGAAGCTTTAGTATTGTTATCTTTTATTCTGCAATTACTTCTGTTTACCTCGAATTTTAAGGAATTCTAATTAATCAAGGAAATTTCGTATATGCTCATTTTGTTTTTCTCTGCATTCACCAGTAAGCCAAATAGCTTTATCTTTAATATGAATATTACATTTTCAATTCTGAAAATGCGCCGTTTTTTCAAAATATCGATTTACTTTTTGTGATAATAGGCATCAATGCTTCAACTTTTCCATGGACTTTGTTCTGTTTGCTAGACCATTTGTACAACAACAAAATCACAATTTGCTTTAAACAACACTTATAATGCCTACAATCAAGCCAAAGGTCAACCAAATGTGAGAACAAAATTAGGCATCGATTACATCTACGTGTACTCGCCCGGAAGTAATAATTGTAATTGAAATCCTATCAGGTCAACCTATTTATCACCATTTATCAACCTGTTTATCAGGTCAACCTATTTATCACCAATTTTATCTAGTCTCTTATATCTGGATGCCACACATATATGTATTTTAATTTTACCACCCCCTCAATTTTTTTTTCATGGCAAACAAAGAAAGGAAGTAGATTTTATGTTCAGCAAGGTGCAATGCTTGGACCATGTACTTTTGAAACCTAAAAATACATATTTTCATATCTGCTTTAATTATACAAAATTTGCATTGCATAGCAATTAAAACTTATTTATAAAGAAGGGAATTGCTACCAAAAATATGCTTGAAATAGAAAACATTGATAGATTAAATTTTAATATAAAATGTTAAACATAGAAATTTCATTTTCGTACAGAATTTTGAACAATAAAACAGCAACATTTTAGACAAATAAGTTGACCAATGAATTATATGTTAGGTAAGTGGTAGCTTCGGTCTGTGCAACATATATGTCCGGATGTGATTTTTGAGGCAAATTAAAATATGCCTGTTTTTTAATGTATTTAGGGGCCCAAACAAAAGAAACAACGGCAAGTGATATTTTCAATATTTATTGTATCAGGGACTTAGCTCTTAGATAACAAAAACTATAATTACCTATAACTATCGAACCATATCATGTTTTATAGCAGAAATGCAATGTGTTTCTGTCTCAATACAGTAAAAGGTGTCCCTTTAATATGGAACTAAAGCTTAAAGCAGGGTCTGTATCACAAACCAGTGGGTCTTGATCTCTCTTATGAGGACTTAAATCAGTTTATTCGAGTTATTACATCCCAGCTTTGTATTATGGTCTTGTCCTGGATGACTTGTTCGGGTTTGAATGAGGCCTTCGTATCGCCGCCTGATTGCCTGGGGCATTTAAGCTAGTCCAACTCCTCAGTCATCTTTCAAACTACCAGTTCAGGCCTAAAAAATAAAATTTAACACATGTTTATTTAATCTCACTGAAAATATAAATAATAGGTAAATAAAGTTAAAAGATCTAGACAGAGATTTTAAAACGACATTCAGTTTGTAAGCACATGAGAAAAGTTATACTTTCCAAAGTTACACTCAGAAATGTATATTAAAGCAATTATTAGTCGTTTTCACAAAGGTCAAGATATAGAACACAATGGCCCTAAATGCAACTCACTTAAGCAATAGCCGACATTTTAATTCCCTCCAAAAATCAATTTCTGACCCCAGAACAAAAATCACTGTGATTCATACTTCTTATCGCGATACACTTGCGGGTGATATTCCTGAGAAATACAAGAATATACAGACACATCCGTGTAAAGAAACTATCCCACCCAACAAACATAACTTTCCACAGAATTATTCAGTCAGTAAGAGGTTAGCTAATTAATGAGTAAGAACAACGGTCATAAAGTTGAAGGTAATATGTGATTATGAGGTTTTATTACTTGTGCAGTAATTAGTAAATAACAGCGCACGGGTTGCTTGAAAGGCAAATTATTAGTTTATAAGATATTACCAGAAGTAAGCTAATTAAATATGGAAATATCATCATTGGATATTTCAAGTAAGTACAGCCTTGACGTGCCCTGCAGATCAACTATAGGTACGAGTATGTACAACTATAGGTACGATTAGATTCATTATTGGATATTTCAAGTAAGTACAGCCTTGACGTGCCCTGCAGATCAACTATAGGTACGAGTATGTACAACTATAGGTACGATTAGATTCATTATTGAATATTTCAAGTAAGTACAGCCTTGATGTGCCCTGCAGATCAACTATAGGTACGAGTATATAGAACTACAGGTACGATTAGATGCAACTATAGGTACAATTAGGTACAAGTATACGTAAAATTAAGGACAACAATAAGTACAATTAGGAACATTATGCGTACAATTAGGTGCAACAAAAGGTACAATTAAGTACAACTAAAGTTACAATTAAGTACAATTTTATGAACTGGGTTCACCTATACGTTCGATTAGTACAATTATATGTACGATTAGGCACAACCATGTGTACAATTAGGTACACTTGTAAGTACAATTAGGTACAACTATAGGTACAATTAGGTAACATATAATAGACTGAAATGATCTTGTTTTGGGTTTGACGCTAATTTTTAATGCTTGATGAAAACTAAACATGGCAACTATTGTAAGTAGGGGGAAAAGATGCTGGGAAAGCCACTGTAAGAATCAACGGCAAGCATTCTCACCTACCTATACTGGCCAAGCCCCAGACTCAAACCCATGTTGACAGAGATGAGATGGCAGTGCTCAATAAAGGCGAGCGCTTTAGACCACAGCCACCCAGGGCCACGGAACCAATTCTGATCTGAATAAGGACTGATAGTTTTTCATCCAAGACATTTGCACAATGTTCATTTTAATGTTTCATTGATCTGTTGGAATATTTGTGGTGGTTTTTTTTTTATTCCAGCATATCATATTTGCTAAATGATGTAAAATGGGATCGTGGTACAAGTTCTCACAAGATAAGCCACTCATATATAATAATAGTTATACAAATTAATCAAACATGACAAGCGGCAGGCGAAAAGAAAACACAACAACATATTAGGTGTGCTGATAATTAAAGGATAAATTTACGATTAAAAGAAAAAAAGGAGAGACATCCAGGGCAAAAAATAACAATGATGTTACCAGACATCAGAAGAAATTGCATTTAGAATGCAACGAACAACTGCCTCGCTTGGCGATCCGGTGGCATAGTGGTTAGAGCGTCCGCCTCAAATGCGGGAGGTCGTGGGTTCGATCCCCGGTCGAGTCATACAAAAAACTTAAAAAATTGTACTAACAGCTGCTTCGCTTGACGCTCGGCATTAAGAGGTTAGTGTTAGGACTGGTAGGCCTGGTGTCAGGATAATGTGACTAGCTGGGACATCATACTACATGTCTGCGGCATGATGCCCCAGTGCTAAACAACACTATAAACTGCCACACTGCAGACATCGTAGCGATATGACTGAAAAATTGTTAAAAGTTACGTTAAGAAAAATCTATATCACGCCCACTGTTAGTTGCAATCTCAAGCAAAATTTAAAAATTAACAAAAATAAAAGAATTATGTAGTTAGTGTAAGACCTAAGTCATTTAGTTGTTTTCCTCTAGCCAAGTTTATAAGTCCAACAAAAGTACATTTATTCCCACTTGTTGCATTTATTTTACGGTATAAAATCGCTTACTTATGTTGCATTCTTCATCTCATTAAGTACCATGCAACTATGTTTATAATCAACTAGTTTGAATCACAGAATTAGATCTGTCTTAATAATACATAACGCCATCATATGCCATTAAGTCTATTATAAATATTTCCAATAACCTACAGTAACCCAGTAACCAAATCAATTGAAGAAAAATTGACAATGAGGCTATAAAACGTGAATAAAATACACAAAAAATGACAATGAGGCTATGAAACGTGAGTAGATATTAAATATTATCAATAGCCTACAGGAACCAAATCAACTAAAGAAAAATTGACAATGAGGCTATGCAACGTGAGTAGAAATACACAAAAAATGATAATTAGGCCATGAAACGTGAGTAGATATACAAAAATGATAACGAGGCTATGAAACCAGAGTAGAAATACCAAAAATGATAAAGAGGCTATAAAGCTGAAGCGTGTGTAGAAATACAAAAAATTTATAATGAGGCCGTAAAAGGCGAGTACAAATGCAAAATAATTTATATATGACGCCGTTCTAATTCAAACTCACTCATGACCGTTGTCAATAGTTAATTTTTAAATTGGTGATATTTTTCAGTTAGAAGTTTTATTTTAATATTAAATTCTTCTGAGAAAACAAAAATCAAAATATGCATTGTTAAACACTTTGTGTTCATTATTTGCATGAGTGTGGGAAGTTTGAGGTTGGTGGCTTCAGATGGATTAGGGAAAAACGTGTTAAAGGTCATTACCCGCCTTCCCCTTGTAAGTACAACAAACAGCTCTCACTTTATAATAATTTACCCCATAAATTCTCTACATTGGATTTTCACTGCTAAATTTTCCAAATTAATCAAAATCCAACGTAATTATTTGTTAATTAAAAGAATTATCCTGAAGGAAAAAAAAACACATTTAAGATCTTGCCATTTCGGAGAGAATGTACCGTAAACAAATTAATGTATTATGCATCACCTATTTCACTTCCGGTGATACATCAATGCCTGATGACTAACAGTGCTCTGTAGCCAAAGTACTAACCAATCACATCCTAATCCTCCTATTTCAAAGAAAAATCTCTTTAAATCAAAATTAACAACGTCTAAATGCAAATAAAAAATTAAAACAATATAAAGGAAATGCAAAACTAATCGAAGTTTAGGTAGGGACTACATTTGTTGGTACTTAGATGGAAGCAATAATTAGGTTCGGAGTTCAAATGGTTGAAAGGAGATCGTCATCGTTTATTTCATCTACTCCTTTCACACATGCAAAATAGTCTTCGTCTGTTTGACTGATTCTCGTTTAATAAAGAGCCACATAGTTAATCTTGCGTCATCAATTTTATTTTTACAAGCCCAAGAGCTGTCAAAGTGAGGTAACCATGACAGCTGTGTGAGTTTTGTGCCATATAAAAACCAAGACATTCATTTTGTCATAACTTCGCAATTTTTTGTCCGATTTTGGCCAAGTTTTCACCATATTCTCAAAAGTGTCAATTAACTATATGTATGAATTGCGTTGTTGTGCTAATTAGTTGGCGTTGCAGGTTTCTGAAGTATATATCTCTGTCTCGCACCTGTCTGTAGAAACGATTTAGAGCAGTGTTACTATTATTTCAGCTATCAAATCTTGTGGAAGGAAAGAGAAGGGCTACCCGAATGCTGTGTTTTGGATTGACCGCCATTTGTTAAAGTCATATGGCATAGTTGGCTACTACACGAAAAGAATGTCTGGTCCTTAAATCCCAAACACATAGCTGGAAATCCTTATATATATATATATATATATATATATATATATATATATATATATATATATATATATATATATATATATATATATATATATATATATATATATATATAGAGAGAGAGAGAGAGAGAGAGAGAGAGAGAGAGAGAGAGAGAGAGAGAGAGAGAGAGAGAGAGAGAGAGAGAGAGAGTCATTAAATTGTCACAATTAGCAGGAAAAATAATTTTCACAAAAGGCAATTGTTATTCATGTTTGGGAAAAAGGTAAGATCTAAATCAACATGAATATGTTGGTGTTAAAGTGTATTCCCTCGACTAGTGTAAGTAAAATAAACTACCTGGTTTGTTTGACTGACTTTTAGAACCTGTATTTGGTGTAATTTTCTTTGCACAGCTTTAAACATTTTACATAATACGCTAAGGAAGGCAAGAAGACAATGATGAAGTACAAGAAAACAAGTTTTAAAAATAATCAAAATAACACATACATACATACATACATACATACATACATACATACATACATACATACATACATACATACATACATACATACATACATACATACATACATACATACATACATACATACATACATACATACATACATACATACATACATACATACATACATAAACGCACACAATGCTGCCGTATTTATAAAATGTTTGACATTCACTTCGAAGAATCTTTTCGAATTAAATTGTACTGCTTTACGGTTAGCTTTAACAGATACGATGCAGTGGTAATGTGGCAACTGAAAGGTCGAATTAGAATCGCTGCATGGTCGACATACATTCTGAAAGGTGTAACAGCTTTAGATTCTAACAACATAAATTAATCCGCAATTTTAAAAGTTGTATTATGCCCACAGTACAATGCTGGTGAAAATTGAAAACATATTTACTTCAATTTCTTGAATGATGCACTCTAGGCACGTGGCTAGAGCTCCGCGCAGCAAGAGGCTCCGCGGAGGCTAAAAACAAAATTTCGGTGTCGATTGTGTTAGCAGTTTAGTACTACATTAATAAAGATAACAAAATGACACATGCACATGGAAATGCAATGCAATTCTCTATATCTGAGACTGAGAGATTGAGGAGCAATTCTGTTTACTTTTAGGATCAGAGTTTGTGCCTAGGGCCCCCGAACTTCTTAAAACTGTTCTGTATACTGAATTATATCTATTACGATAGAATAAAGAGTGCAAGTGTAAAGTGAAAGAAAATAGTATTATTTTACTTTCTGAGATTTGGCCATTTTTTTGGGTGGTCCTCCACAAGTTAACAAATTGACCCAAAAAGTTGCAATTCAGCTTGGAAATGCATATGTTTCTCATAAAACTATTTGACGCGTGTTTTAAATATCTCTTTTAACGCCAAGAATCTCTTTCAAAAGTTTAGGACTGAAATGTATGTATATTAATAAAGCATCTGTATAGAAAGATTTTATATGACGTCATATGCTTCCATAAGATTTTATATGACGTCATATGCTTCCATAAGATTTTATATGACGTCATATGCTTCCATAATTTCTTGCCTTGAAGGTTCTGTCCGTTATCATTTGAGGCATCGTTCCAAAATAAAATGTAAATAATGTTCCCGTCAGTTACAATTAATCAAAAGATCAGTCACATTCGTGTCAAGGGATAATAAATGATGATAATGTTTTCTTGTATTAATTTTTGCTTTATTTTGTTAATCTACTTAACTCTCCCAACAATAGACCCTCCTCAGAATGTATAACCTCATAAATATTCTGCTTTTGAAATGGCAGTGACACCTGATATTGCATTTGGAGTTATTACTGAAATTTGAAAACATCACTGATTTTGTTGGCAAATGACAAATATAACATACGGAGATAATTTACTTGAAGCTGTCGATTCTATTTTCACATTAAACTCAATTTTTGTTAAGCGATATAAACATTTTGCTTTTCTATCATATCTGTATGAAACTGATGGCAAAGAAGCAACTATCAAATGCGAATGCTGCTAATGTTATTGGCAAGGGTACGAAAAACTGTTATTAATGCTGATGTTATTGGCAAGGGTACGAAAAACTGTTGTTAATGTTGCCAATGGGGTCAATTGTTAACATCTTCATTCATATTTTGGGAACAGTCAATATTTACATGGAGGTGTGTGTAATGCTAAACTATAATAATTGTTAATTCAGATGCTTCGTTTCGCTGTTAATTGTAATCGTATACCCTATTATAGAACGCGTAACTTTTCTCACACATTTTACCATTTCCTACTGTTTTGGCGTGGGGAAAAAAATCACACCATATATAAAAGTGACACATCACCTCTACCATCATGAATAATGACTATTTACCAACGTCCCTTTGATACAAAGTGAAACTATTGAAGGAAAAAAGTACTACTTAATATTTTCTTGATATGAAGATATATAATATTTTCTAGATAAGATATTTAATATTGGCATATTCTTGTTCATATGCTTGTAACTTTTATTGTCATAAAGATAACACTCGTGTTATATCCCGTTGTGTCCGCATTTCCGGCTATGTCGGTACTCTTTCGTCTGTTTATTATGTCAGCAAATTTTTTACCGATACGTCCGCTCATTCGGTTATGCCCGCAAACTGTTAAAGTGATGTCCGAACATCCGTACATTCCGTCGGCAAATTATATATATATATATATATATATATATATATATATATATATATATATATATATATATATATATATATATATATATATATATATATATATATATATATATATATCCTAATGTTCAGTTAATTCGGCAGATATTTTCTGCGATATGTCCTCACGCAACATGATATTCTTATATCTCCGCTATATTCGCAACTTTTTTTACCAATTCACAAATCTGACAATAATTTCAAGTCATTGTATAAAACAAGAGTTCGATGGCAAATGAAAAATAAAACTGAACTAGATTAATTGTCAATCTTTGGACAAAAATGCTAGGTTAATTGCCCATCCTTGGAACAAAACAAAGGTAAAGAAAGTAAAAAATAATGCGATGAGATAGTTTGAAAGAAAGTTTGGGCGCAAAAATGCAAAATAAGTTTTCAAAAATGCAGGATGCCACCCTATGTTTTTATACAAGATCCTAAACGGTTCGTCAGTAATTTTTTTTGTTCAGTATAGGTCTCGTTGGGTGGGTTGGGGGTGAATGACGTAATGCTATTTTCAGGGCTGTCTCTACAATGAAGGATGTTATATTTTGTCTCTTTTCTGCTGTACAAGCCACAATTTTGAACAAAGAAGTGAGTAATTACTCCTCGCTTTTTCATAAAATGTAGTTGAAATGTAAATGAGACATCTCTTTGTAATAAATGTAGAACATTTAAGGTTCTGTTTCGGGGTTTATAATTTGAGACAGGGTTGAAAAGCCAAAGAAATGGTATTACCCTATTTACCCTGCTGGAAATAGTTGTTATAAGAATAGATAAACTGTATGTGAATCTTAGGCTAGGTCAAGAGAGACGGGTTTTCGTTTTCTTTATGCTTGATTGATGGTTATTAATTTATGTTTTAGAGTAAACAGCTAGAACCGGCCTATGATGTACATTTAACAGATGACCTGCTCTGCATGGTTATTTCCAAGCCTAAAAGTTCAGAACTAAATTATTATTTTGAACAACAGCTGATAACCTATTTCAAAAATTAATAATTTCATACATGCTAAATTCATTTCTGTATTTTAAAGTCAGACAAAGTAGTGTATTTTATGCTGTTTCAGATACATTCCCCAAGAACACATAACCATGCATTTTCATCACCGATAAGTGCAGTTTCAAAAAATGCTTCACTGTTGATTCATTTCTGTATTTTAAAGACAGGCAAAGTTAGTGTATTTTGTGCTATGTCAGGTATACTCCACAGGCATACAAAAACAGGTATTTTCATCAGCTGTTTGCTTCAGACGGCAGATGTTATTTCCTATTGACGATCCAAAGACTCTCTCTCTCTCTCTCTCTCTCTCTCTCTCTCTCTCTCTCTCTCTCTCTCTCTCTCTCTCTCTCTCTCTCTCTCTCTCTCTCTCTCTCTCTCTCTCTCTCTCTCTCTCTCTCTCTCTCTCTCTCTCTCTCTCTCTCTCTCTCTCTCTCTCTCTCAACTTCCAGCGGTGTTTCATATCTCTGAATTGGAACCTCGACTACTTAACAGATGCTGTTATTGTATGATATAATTTGGGGCGTAAAGCTCAAAAAAGTTAAATTGCAGCATTTTAGACATTCTTGCTAAATAATTATCATGCATTTATTCTACAGAACAGTCTTCATTAGTGTCAAAGTCGTACAAAACAATCCACCCCACCCCACCCCACCCCACCCCACCCCACCCCACCCCACCCCACCCCACCCCGTTATATACAAAGGTGAACAATGAGCTATTTTTAATATTTACATTGCACTTTTTCAAATAAAGCATCCAAACATATACAAAAAGACATACGTAAAAATTGGGACCATTATGTGTGATATGTTATCTGATAACTGTGGGCTGAATAAGTATGGACCAGATCAGGTTCACACTGGTCAAATGTCTAGTGTACATGTATATTCTTCAAGCAACAGTACACGGATGCTTATGGAGCTACCTTTATTTGTTTCCTTTACTTTATGACAAATGAATTGAACGAAAGCATTTAGTACATTTTGTCTTTCATTTACATACAGCAATTTTAAGGGGGGGGGAACAAAAATAAAAAACGCTTTAATTTTACAGCATTGTTTTTGACATTTTCGACAGATTACGGATTAAAATAATAAAGGTACATACAGAACTATTTTTAGAAACTATGAATCTGCTGTTTTCTTATGTATGTATGTATGTATGTATGTATGTATGTATGTATGTATGTATGTATGTATGTATGTATGTATGTATGTATGTATGTATGTATGTATGTATGTATGTATGTATGTATGTATGTATGTATGTATGTATGTATGTATGTATGTATGTGCTTGCTTGCATGTGTATGTGTGGACTTATAAAAAAATAAGTAATTTTTTTATAATAGTTTTATTTTAATTTTTAATATTTTCTTTTTTTACCTGGCTCTTTTAAAGACAATTTTATTCATCATTTTCATTTCAACATATCTGTAAAATGCCTTAAAATGGGCAGTGTTGTTTCAGAAAAGACACCGCACCCCCGCAAAACATCAGAAAGAAAATACAGACGGACTAAAGCCGTGCGTGCCGACTTAATACGTACCGATGGTGACCTGTACTGATTGTGCAATATCTCGGGGTGTTTCGGTCATTTGAGCTAAACTAAGGAATATTATATCTCAGGACCTTCAGCCAGGTGAGATACTATAAGAAACATTATAATATCTCAGGACATTCAGGCAGGTGAGATAAAATAAAGAATTTCCGCATTAGAATCATTCCTGTATGAAACATATGTTCTTCATAAATTTTTCAGTGATAACAACGAAAATGTCAAATATATCATGACTGCTTTAGGAGAGATGACCCGAAAATTTTTACTGCACATTAATTATTGTTATGTTGATTTTCCTTGTTTTGATGGATTCGAAAAAATTCATGGTTTTAGAACTGGGCTGAACCAAAAGTGATAAGCTGATTCGTTAATCTTGTCCAACCAAATTACTCGTTACAAACAGCAAAACACCAAGTAAATATGCTTGAAACACTACAACATACAGAGCTGATTAAGTTTCAATTATTGGATTTCTTCTGTCCCACTCTTATCCTTCTTTGAAATAAATACATAAATAATTAAATAAATGAATAAATTCGTGGGGTGTATTCTTATAAAGAAAACTATGCGTCTGTTTCATTCCAGGTTGTTTTAAAAGTTTGAATACACTCTTTCAAAACGTAACCTTCTCTCGTCACCTTTTGAAAACAAAATCCAAGATCTATATGTGATTAACCTGAAATATGTTGTCAAAAGAACGTATATGATACTATCAAAATAATTTGGAATCTCTGATATTGAATTCATATTTAGAGGTATGCATGCATATTGAATAAACGCTATAAACGCTTGGTACAATCCACTAATGGTTACTGGTGTTCATATGTTACTTTGAGCAATGCAATCTCCGCTAGCCAAGGTTCCGATATGTTAACCCCATCCACACCTTGGTAGAACAAGCAGAGAGTTTAGTGCTTTGTCTAAGCGACAGCTATTGGACTCCAGGGGTTCCCTCCTTTAGAATGTAATGCCAACTAATCAATAGCATATAACAGTGTTGCATTGTATATCGGCCGAAAATGGTGGAGATATTTGACTTTTAAATAATACCTTTAAAATTTGACAGCGAAAGTGTGACTAAACACTGAGAGAAGCCAGTACCGGTGTAATTGAGTGAAAGTTTTGTGTCACCTGTATCGATCATATAGAGAACAGTTTTCAAAATTGAACAACTTAATTTGATTGTATAATGTGGCTTGCCGTATCATCCAATGAAATCCACAGACATGAAGGACATAAAAATCTGCTCGTTCCGCCAAGGTGTATATACTGTTAACATATCGGAACTTTGGCTAGCAAAGATGAAGCGATGCAATTGCAACTGAAAGTGCTAGGTAGCGTTACTATAAAATTTTCAGTTCAAAATTATATCGGAAACGATCTACAATTGAAATTATCGCAAAAATACGGAAGAATTACTTTGTGAAAAGAGAAAATAACTTTACTATTAAAAAATATTATACAAATAGAAATTAATATAGCACGAATCGGTGCCTTGTTTCTTTTAAATGTAGAAATATGTAAACTCACGATTTATTCGAAAAAGCGGAGCAAACAAAACGTTTTATGTTATATCGATGTGATTTAGCATTGCGTATGATGTGTCAAATAAGTGTTTGATAATCAAAAGTTTACAAAAGTGTATGACGTAAACATCTGGTTTCTGTGACGTAAGCAACTGATCTCTGTGACGAAAATATTCCTAATCCAAACTAGACACGTCTAAGATTATGTATTCTGCGTTTCGTGACTTATATAATAGATTAGAAGCAAAATGACTTATTGTAAACACTGACTCAAAACAACATAAAAAATGGACTGGTTAAAAGTTCGATTTACATTGACAGTTCGATTTACATTGAAAAGTTAAGTTTACATTAAAAAGTTCGATTTATTTTCAAAAGTTTAGAGTTTTCTTTGAAATAAGATAAAATATTTCGGAGTAATAACCCAGCTCTTTTCTGAAAAGCAATTCACCGAGGTTTGCATGTGAAACACACTAGCTATAATATTTTAAAATATAACGCACTTTTTCCCCGGAATCAAGAGATGCAGAAAAAAAAAAAAAAAAAATATATATATATATATATATATATATATATATATATATATATATATATATATATATATATATATATATATATATATTGTTTTACAGAATTAGTTTTCCTTTTCTGTTTAATAGAATTTAAGTGAATTTTAGAAAATCAGCCTTACCAAAACATTAATTTCGACTCAAAATCAAGTTACACGCGTTGTAGCTGCTGGTAAATCGATTAGTGCAAAACCATCGTTGCGAAACTAAGTCAACTACGGCAAATCTTAGAATATGAATTTATCGATATTAATTGTTCTCATAAGTCTTTGGGAAAGAAAGATCTGCTAAAGATGGAAACAATGGCCTATGATGCAGAGAAAAAGTCACGTGACGTTAACCAACTTGCACGTGATGTACAGTGAAGAAATTATCCACCGCTTTCACCTTTGTTCACTCACGGAAAATATATTCAAAGATGTAACTATTAGATCTGACGTACATGAGAACTGATTGGAATCATAAAGTACGAGCACATTAGAATGTATTCGCATATCGGAATGTAATATTGCAGATAGAACTGAACATGCAGACAATTTGAAGCAAAACAAGTGGACATAATAAAACATGAATGTTCGCAATTAAACCTTTCTGCAACACGGAACAGTGCTGACAGTGAAACAGAAAAAGTTCTGACGTAGCGGAATGCATGGACATATCGGAACAGCGAGATTTGTGGAAACATCGGAACGAAATGCTATACGTATTTGGCCACGTATCTAAACGAGGAGCTGCAGACATAACGGAACGTGTGGATATATAATAACGACGACTTGTTGACATAACTGAAAGGATGTCCGAATGAGGGCATAGGAATCAACGGACGTAGCTGAACATAACCGGACATGGCATACATGCTATGAAACTCATATATGCCAAATAATGACACTTTGATTACTTCTATAAACAGTGCAATTTTATTATTTTGGGATCGTCCAATTCGCCACTGAGTTCGACACAAATTGAAAATACCACACTACATGTAACATAAAGCAGGCCTTCACGAAGCTCAAAACAGAAGCGCCATAAACGAGAAACTGTTAAGCTCATTCGCCGTTTATAGATAAGCAATACCACATCCATTGTCTTTCTCGTTAGACAAAGAACAAGGCTTTTTGAGCTAATGGCACGATTCGTACCATTGGATTTTTTGTTTATCGCGATACCAGTTAGAAAAGGGATACAGTTTCAACGATCAGTGGTTACTGGTTTATAATTGTTAAAACATGACACATTATTCGGTACCTTTCTACTGTTTTCCTGTTGCCTATAAGTCCAGATCAAGTAAAATGCAAGTTATTATCCCCATATGTGTTGACCTTACAAACAAACTAAAAGGAGTAAGAAAGGTGCATACAATCAAAGGGTTGAATAAAGAAATGGACTTATAGTTTTAATTCACTGAATGAGTGAAGAAAAAAAAGAATGAATCGTATTAATTAATCCAGAAAACGTTTGGAAATTAATACTCAAAATTTTTGTATAATTTGTCCATAATGTCGATAAAGTTTATAAGAACTGTATTGTCATTTGCTTCTTTTTCAAATACAAAATAAATTAATTATTCATTAATTCTTATTAATAGAAACACACCGAGTTTAAAACTACTAGATCACCATGTTTTAACATCAATAGATCACCATGTTTTAACATCAATATAAGTTCGTCTATCTACCCAAATATTTTGTTTATGATATACTATTCTTGATTTGTAATCTTCGTTCTGTTGTTTGCAAGAAACTCAATAAATGTTCTGTTTTGGTTGCTGGAAAATGTGACCGATACACAAGATGGCACTGGCTGTAATCTAGGACTATTGCATGTTCATAGAGAGTTAAACATTTAGAGAAAAATCGATCAAAACTGCAGTAATGGAAGGAAATAAATATTGTATGGTCAAAAAGAGTGTGTTACTAATGTATTCGAGAAATAATTGACTTTCTTACAGAAGACAGTTTTCATGAGAGAATCCAATGAATGTATTTTTTATTTCTAGAAATAAAACGAGTAATATTTTATCCTGGCGGTATATTGAGGTCATAACGTCATAACATCGATTATTCTGTTTGTGTATTGCTTAATGATATCTCTTTCTATCGCTTGTACCTTTACATGTATCTGATGAGAGACAATCTTTGTTTCAGCTTTAGGTGTAGTAGCATCTCTTTGATATCTCTAATTACAGCAAAGGAAAGCTATTGTTGGTACCAGTGCCTAGCAGAGACCGACATTTCAGCATGGCAGATTCGTGAAAACTCTTTATGAACATTATTTCTATTTTTCTACTATTGATTAGGGTTGTCTACTTGCCTACCTTCGTGTTTTCTCAATAGACAAGTTTTCTGTTCATGCCCGTTTGTGAATTTACAAATCAACAAATTGCATATATTTTCTCTTTATGGGCATGATTTTGCACTGAAAGCATGGACCAGGCAATTCTGATTAAAAACAATTTTTTCCTACGTTTCATCTGGTGAAAATTAAACAATATATTTTACAGGATGAAAGTGAATGATATATATATTTTTTATAATTGTGATTAATATAACTGATAAATAAAGTTTCGGATTTGTTTGTGGTTTTTTATGGTTCGGTTAACTTTTTTCTGTTAACATAATGCTATTCGTTGTGCAGTATTACATTTCTGTTGATCAGCCTGTTCTGAAAGATCTATGGGGTAGATACAAACAAAAAAAACGTGTACAAACAAACTTTCATAATTGCAATGAACAAAGAAGAAGAAAAGAACACGTTTAAGAACACCCATAAAGAATCACGAAGATTGGTGAGGTGTTCATGTATGACAGGGTTTTAACCTCTAGTGCCGTCGAGTGCGTGATAAGTAGACGTCCAACGAAGGTAATTTATTTACTGTGTCACTTCAGTTTTTTCCTGCCAAGATGCCCAATTCTTCATTTTTTTTATTGGTCCGTTTGTATTTGATTGAAGCGAATTTATATGGCTATCTTAACTATGACATGGGACGTCTCTATTCAAACGGGGCCAGAATTTCGTTTGAAGAGCGCTCTTTCAAATAATTTCAAACTGTCAAGAAATGAAGAGTAACAGATAGATATATATGCTACTCTCTGAGGAAACAACACACTCGAATCAAGTACTTAGTAGATTATTCAGATCTCAAATTAGGAGAAACTTCACAAGTGTTTACATGACTGTGATCTATAGAAAAATTATTAGACAGCCGGAAGTGATAGTTGCTTTGTTTGACTGGCTACAAGTTGTCTCTACTTGACATTCGCTAAAGAAACGGAAGAAATCATGCAATTGCATTCAGAGTGCTAAACCCGGATTATCTTTTCTGAGTTTTGTGTTTTAAAAAATGCTTTTCGTTTTTGCTTAAAGATTTAAAAATAATTCTGCAGTTCAATTTAATGTTATAGACAAAGTCGAAATAATATTTAAAAAATATTCCCTATCTAAGTTATATGCAATTCAAACAGCTCAAACTTTACTAAAATAATTTCAACAGTTATATCCTTATTGAACTGTTGCACTTTAATCATAATAATTTTGCAAGTTGTTAAATTATAAAAATGCCGGAGTTCCACATCCAGGCCCCTCCCATTCCAGTCATTGCAAGCGGACTTAGAAGTAAACTTCAAATGAAATCCAGTTTGTTCATCTACTTTAGAATTGTTGCCACGCACATTAGCCACGTTTATTAAACACCGTCGCGTCACCACAGTGACTGAAAATTAGCTAAGACAGACAGGGATAACTCTACGATTGTAGTAGTGGGGAACTTTTTAAAATCTAAAAATATGGCTATGACTAATTTTCAAAGACTTAAGTCAAAGAGAAAACACAAAGTTGATTTTGTATCACTAGATTGATAGTGTATTATACTGCATTTCATAGCTGTCAATGTTGTATACAACACTTGGCGAGGTTTCAGTTTTTGAGATACAAGTTGCGTGGTGCTTAACTGAATTAATTTTGATAATGATTCATGCAAGGCGTCAAAGCAAGCCGTCTTTCAAGTGGCAGGCTTCTCATGCGGCTCATTTATAAAAATGTTTCGAAAGTCTGTAAAACTCCTTCCGGTTTTTGCAGGGAGTACTATTTTAAAATTGCTTACGTTTTACGATGGGAGTACAATTTAAAATTATGATTTATGTTCTTGATGTGAGTACTATTTTAAAATGACATTCGGTTATCACAGGAGTATTATATTGCTTTCGGTTTTTTATGGGAGTACTTTTTTAAATTCACCTGTGATTTTTCATAAGAGTACTATCTTACATTAGCTTTTGTTATTGTATGGGAGTAACATCTTAGGTTTGTTGCTGGGAATCGCCGATTCAAATCGAAATGTAATGAAGACGTGAGAGACTTCTGTGAATAAGCCTTGTTTGGTTTGTGCATAGGCAATAAGAGAAACTGTGGCTAAAGGACTAGGTCAAGGATGATTATATGTACATTTCATACATGACCTTTGCATATCTTTGATCCTCCCTTACACACAGACTTGTCAGAATTAATATTTCTTATTTGACAGAGAACAGTGTCGTTCATCTATAAAGACTAACACCAATGAATATCTAATACATTCACTAGCCGCCTTGGTCTTAATTCTGCGTCAAGATTGATCAATACTAGACACAAAAATTTACAAAGCACGTGCGGAAAATCCAAAGGTATGCGTCTCAAGAAACTGTTGTTATTGTTGTCATGTTCTTTTGATGATGAGAGTATCAATCATATCGAGAACTGTCTTGTATTTATTAGTTTAACACATAAATGCCAGAAGGGAAAAGCGAGAAGCGGTCTACAACTTATTCGTATGTCCTTGTCGATCAACGAAAACACTAAAACAACGCCAAGTATTAAACTTCAGAAAACATAGCTTGACGACTGATGGGTATTTTTGTTGTTGTTGTCTTTATTATATTATCCTCAAGTACAGTACCATGCTGTACACAGGAACGTAGTGTCAACATGATTATGGGGCGTGCGATTCCAATATAAGCGAGAATTCCGAATATTCACTTCGCACTTGGAACTCGTAATTAACGTCTGTAACGAACACGCTCATTCTTACACTTCGATACAAAATATTACATTTCCATCAAGAACATGTGAGAAAACTTCGTGAAAATATCTATGTATTGCCATGCATTAAAAGATAACTTGAGGAAATTGTAACTTGCTATGGTTTATCAGAAACTTATTAATTTTAGCAAAATAATCTTTTTCGACATACAGTATATCTTGGCGGCAAACACTATTGCTACAAGGTGAGGAAAAAAAGGATAGGAAGCCATTGAAAGATGAATGTAACTGTGTTAATGAATCTTGGTGTATTCCCTAGTCATAATTTGGGTTATCCATAAAAAAAAGTTCCGATTTTTTAAAATTCCTTCATTTGACCACATATACTATTTTTACCATAATTCAAGAAGATTTCATATAATATTCAAGCAACCAAAAATCAATGTTTAACTTTTACGCTCTCTCCTACGAAGATTAACATAAATTTGCATGCATAACCAATGTTAACCCATACACCCGTAACTTCTAGTTTCTATCACAGCATAGTTAGAACGATGATGAAAAATAAATAAATTGTTTTCTGTTATTTAAAGTCATCAATCTCTTTTGTTGTCTTAATTTATAATGCATACGCCAGCGTACCAAACTTATTAGTACTGCGAAGGCAATGGTCACTATTCAGGTTAACACCATAATAGGTTTTATTGACCAAACATGTATTTGGTCAGCAGGCAGTTTCGACGTTATTTTATTCAGTCGTTGGTAATTCACTGTGTTATTTTTGTTTCTGTTCTTTTTTTCTTCTCTAAGATTACAAACAAATAACCATAGCGTATTGATCATATTTGGACTTTTTAAAATTATTTTTTGATGGCCTGTTTTCACGAATGTTCATTCCACTCATTTTTCTAGTCACCCCAAGATCATTCACTTCTAGCTGTTGTTTCAGAACTGCCCTTGATTAAATTAGAATCTGTTTTCATTATTATCGAAAAGCTCATCACACGAATTTATTTACGTCGAGCTTTAGTAGTTATTATCGATCTGAGCGACAACCATATTTCTTACAACACATCCGCTACAGTGTGTTGTTTAACGAAGTAATAACATAGTCCGGTGTACAAATAGATTGCATCTTCAACAACAGGGCTAGTAAATAGCGCTTTTTTTACTAATTACTAGGGTACCTGACGGCTAAATTAATCAAAACGGCTCAGGAAACTTACTATCTTCATTAAGTACCGCAACTAATTGATGCTTTTGTGTCGTCCAGGAATGGTTCTTGTCACTCATTCCAACACGCTCTGTGCATCTGGCTTACAAGACCATTATCTAGAAGCATAGGTACACCGACGTAAATTAGATGCGGCATAAATTTGGCATTAGATATCAGAACTGCAGTTCAGCACCTGAAAATGGCTTATGCTCTGTTCTGTTTACAACACTTTTGTACTTTCGTATTTATTTTGAATTGTATGTGTGTGTGTGTCTATATATATATATATATATATATATATATATATATATATATATATATATATATATATATATATATATATATATATATATATATATATATATATATATATATATATATATATATATACACATATATATATATATATATATATAGATATATATATATATATATATATATATATATATATATATATATATATATATAACATGACATGGATAATGAATTAACCATGCTATCTTTATTTAGTTATTCACTTCATTGTATAACTGATTACTAACATCTACTTACTCAAATATTCACAGAGATTCTGAGAACTTTGTGATAAAGAAAGGAAATATGTACCAGTAGTAATTATTAATTAACTGAAACATTGTATTAGATAAGAACTTAAGAAATTATGCCTTTCGACATAAGATACAATCCTTTTTCTCGTGCTTATCTAGCCATTTGTATAGCAATTTCAGCGAAGGTACTAAGTGGGTTGAAGAGAAAACAAAGGCATATCGGCAGCCAAAATATAACACACACACACACACACACACACACACACACACACACACACCAAAAAATACCCAGACCAACAAGATAACATAAATTTTGGGATCCCTAATAAAAATAAATGTATATTGCCAGCATATTTGAAGATAAAATCTAATTAGACTGCGTTATATACATAATATTTAGCATACCATGAGATTTCAAATGTAATAGTTCCATGTATATTGGGTTTTTTTTTTACTTCCCAAAATCCTCTCTTCATCACCCAGACTGGTTCTTTCAACGAAGGATCGTATTACAGCTTAGGAATAACTGAGGGGGGAAAAAAGGCATAGAATTGTTCTAAAATTTATGCAAGCGTCATACGAGGAAAATATTTCCCATATTGAAAATAGAAAAAAGAGGTACGTGTTGATAAGAAGTAAATGTTTTTTTTTTCTCTCAAGTTTCAAGGTTATTTCATGTCTTCATGTTTTCAGCAATGCATGCATAAAACGTTATCACTCAATGATCAAGATTGTTAACAGATATTCGACATGAAATATTGGCAAAACGAACAGTGGCATTAGGCGAAAATTCGCTTTTTTTACAACATATTTTTCACCGCTATTTCTCATTCTTTATTTTTTATGCCATGTGTTTTATCCTCGTAAAGACGTTTACGAAAACATGTTTTGATGTACCAAAACAGCTCATACTGACGGAGACAGCGAATACATCCAGTGTTTTGGGAATTTGTCAGCGTGCGAGTCTTACTGACAATCAAAGAAAAGTAATAAAGATATCAAATCGGCATAAAAATGAATTGTTCAAATAGCCTTTTGAGAAAGAGAATGAAAAAGAAACCGTTGGATCTTCATATTGATTTTATTACATAAGTACTAATCTGATCGAAAAGTGACAATTCTCCCCAACATCAAAATGTTTCGGGATTCTAGAAATATGCTTGCGCAATATGTTCCAAGAAATTGTAACTTAATTTATATTATATTCAATTTGAATACTTTTCTCGTTACTGAGAAAGCATTTATTTGATTATAGGATTAAAATATTTCTGGATTTATTTATTTATTTATTTATTTATTTATTTATTTATTTATTTATTTATTTATTTAAAATGAACTTCGCTGGGTTGGCGGTATAATTTGTATGCATTGTCTCACTAAATATATTAATTTCACATATTAGTGACTAAAGCTTTACCATATAAATAACTCTTCCAAATTTAAAGATAGTAATTAGCACGTTCAAATCAATTAATATATCTCTGATCTTTACTTAACTATCACTCTTCAGCCCAATACATCAATAAAGCAAGGCACAGTGAAAGATGGGTGTCTATTTCAGTGATAATAGAAGGTTGGGGTCATTTCATGTTTGTTTTGTTGTTGTTGGTTTAACGCACATTCCAGCACATTACAGAAGAACCACTTACCCTCGGGAGGCTACTGCAAACTTTCTCATATGCATACGTGTTCAGAGTTCGAGATTCGAACCCATGCGGACAGAGTTGAGATGGCAATTATCGGTAAAGATGAGCGCTTTAGACCAATCGGCAACCAACGGCCACCATGCTTGATTTGAAGTTCCAGAATACTGGTCGTTTCATTGATCTTTTGAGACAATGAATAAGCGGGTGTTGTCATTATGCTTTAATTAATTATATTAGTTTTAAAAGATTTATGTTTTTTTCAAATTATTAAAAATTTAATATATTTATATTATGCATTACTTTCACGTATTGAAAGTAATTATTTATCATTATTCTTTATTTTTTGTGGCAAAATTTGCATGTATTAACTTTTATGTTTCTTTTTATATAACCGACCTTTTCTACCGTTTCTTAATAAATTTCGACATTTGTAAAACTGAAAATGTTTTTCATTTTGTACATATTTCGCATCATTCGATCAACTAGTAAGCAATAGTTCTTTACATACCAACCCTCTACCCCCACTCCCAATTGCAATTAATTGCGAAGTCTAGGCTGACGCACCTGCATATGTAAAAAGCTAGTGAATGGAACCATTTATAATATAACTATGAAAGCACTAACCTCCCATTAACACTGCACATGTGATCAAAGCGACATCCTTTATGTTAACGAAACAAATTTCCCAAATGCAATTTGTTCATATTACTATGTGGACTTGACAAATTGTACATACTTATGCTCCTATAGACGTGGGTTCGAACCCCAGCGAGTTATACCCAAGACATAAAAATGGCACTAACCGCTGCTACCTCGCAGCTAGTGTTAGAACTAGTTGGTCTGGTGTCAGGATAATGTGACTGGGTGGGATATCAAGCTACATGTCTGCGGCATGATGTCCCAGTGCTAAACATCTCTATAAACTGCCAAACTGCAGACATCTTAGCGATATAACTGAAAAATGTTTCAAAACTACGTTAAAAACCCAAATCACAGACACGCGCTCTCGCGCTCCTATATGGTGAAAACATGTCAGTAAGACAACGCAGATATACCAATTTGTTATCATTTCTACACAAGTCTTTACATTGTTTTCTTTTTGTATCTCCGTGTCCATTTGTATCTCTCCCCAATACATTAAAATTAAACATTATATATATATATATATGTGTGTGTGTGTGTCTTATATATATATATATATATATATATATATATATATATATATAAATATATATAGATATGTGTCTTATATATATATCTATAAAGATAAATATATATATATATATATATAAGACACATAATTTCATATATATATATATATATATATATATATATATATATATATATATATATATATATATATATATATATATATATATCGTGCAGTTTTCGTTTGGATCATTTTTTATATTTAAATTATAAATGAGACGATGATACATTCTCAGAATGCAGCTTAACTTTTAAATAATATCTTTTCTTGCCTTTTGGTCTTTGCTTTTTTGTTACCATATTTGTACGCAATGTCTTTCCGCATGATTGTTGAAACCAGTTTAAAGGCGGAAAGAAAAATGGACTTGAATCGTAATGGTATGTAAATAAAATGATAAAAATGAGTTTTAAATGCAAAATAAAATCGACACCGATGTAGCTTTTAGTGGTTTGAAGAAAAAAAAATACTTCTTTAATGCTATGTCATACCGTTTCTTGAACATATTGATTTATGTTAGCCTCATTTCATAAAAGAAACATTTCTTTTTTGAAAATTATTGACAATTGCCTTGCTTATACAAGCTTTAAGTTTATCATATGTGATAATTCTATCTTTGCTTGGGTAATATCTATTGATTCGCACTTTAGGAATATGTAAAACATGGACAGAACACTTGGTTAGCGTCTGGTTTTACCTGCAAGCAAAAGCATGTTCGGCAAAAATCTATAAATTCCACCTGCGTATCTCCAATTACTTAATCAGAAGTCTGGGTGTGACCTGAAATTCTTCAAATCAAACCATTTTAATACTCACAATGTTGCCGATTATTGACAAATGTCCCTTCCGAAAGCACGATTCTGGTGCCTCGTCGTGGTCAAAGAAATTAGTGGGAACCCGGTACGAATCAGCCCTTGTGACAGAATGTCGGATATAGCCATTAATCACAGATTTATCACTTCCAACATCTGGAGAAGGGTTTACACGTAATAAATTCAATACTTTGGTGGAGATTAAGACGGATTCTGGCAAGAAAAGGGGCCTGTCTGTAATCAGCCAGGCTGTACACAACGTCTGTATTTGCACTACCCCCGTATATGCTTTCTCGTTTCTGTTCTTTGTGTGTAAAATAAATAATACTGATTGATAGTGAAATTGGTCGGCCATTATCTCAGGACTAATGTTTTTGGGGACGACAAAACCCTTACCTTAAATAACCTCCGAGTATTTTTGACGCAACCATAGTGATATATTGGGGAAAATTGTCTGCAGTGCAGTAAAACTAAGGAACCTTGAAAACATAAGTAACATATTGATTAAATCCCACCACTACCCACAGGTTACATATTGATCGAATCCCACCACTATCCCCACCGGTCACATATTGATCGAATCCCACCACTATCCCCACCGGTCACAGAATGACAGAAACCAACCACAATCCCAACCCGCCAATGTAACTTAGATGCAAAATACCAATATTTTCTTTATTGTGAGCAGTATGTATGTATGTATGTATGTATGTATGTATGTATGTATGTATGTATGTATGTATGTATGTATGTACGGACGGACGGACGGACGGACGGACGGACGGACGGATGGATGGATGGATGGATGGATGGATGGATGGATGGATGGATGGATGGATGGATGGATGGATGCTCAGAAAATGAATGAGCTATTTTAAAATGAAAGTACTCATCAGTTCTGGCTATATGTACTGTTTGTACCGCGAAATCTACAATCATGGGTTGTTGTTGTTGGGGGGTCTCTTTGTTTCTCATTTGGATATTGATAATCTGAAAATCGTACGATTTGTACTATGCCCGCTCTCACATTTCTGAAGTGTCTAGCTAAAAATATTACATGTCACACTATATTGACGGGGTTATTATCCCTTTCTATGATGCGGAAAGTGACTGAACGAGTGCGATTTGAGGATGTGCTTGAAGTTGGATGGACAGAAAGATTCAAGTTGTTTTGATTGGAAGAAAAGAATACAAGTAAGTTTCATATCGAGTACTTCAATTGCACAAACAACTCGTATCAATGTGGTGGTTTCTTTTGGAATGAAAATAAAAACTATAACTTGAGGAAAATTGAAATGTGGAACGTGTTTTTATTTCTATATACTAATTAAGTATTACCAACAAAGCAGTTAAAAATAGTTTTCCAAATCAGAATTTCAAAAAGATAATTTTTGAATGTCGAATGAAATGGACCAGATTCTTCATAGTTGTCTTCTAATAAATAGAGGGTACTGAATTTTAGAAGACATGTCGAATACTTGCGAAACATAGCAAGCAAACTTTTAAAAAGTATTAGACTATTTTCATAAATTTCAAACTAATGAAAGTATTAGACTATTATAAAAAAAATTAAAACTATCGAAAGTATTAGACTATTGAAAGTGTTAGACTATTGTCATAAATTTCAAACTAATGAAAGTGTTAGACTGTTGAAATTATTAGACTGCTGAAAGTATTAGATTACTGAAAGTATCAGACTATTGTCATAAATTCGTTTGAAATGAGCTCTGTTGAACAACTAAGATATTGACTTTATTGGACAAAAACTGCTGAATAGTTTCATGAAATGGCTTTAAAATATATTCGAATGCCTCGGTTATTACCCTGGCTTTAAAATATATTCGAATGCCTCGGTTATTATCCTGTCATATACATGGCGTTATGACGTCATTTGTGGCATTATTTAAATGTTATTGCGTGTGTTGCATATAGAACATTTATGATATGAGTATATTAACCTTAAGTATCATAGTAATCATGTGATTAAATTGCTTTGTTTTCTTACGATAAATATGTATGATATAGGAAGAAGAAAAAGTGACAGACAGACAGACAACGCCGTGGTAGTGAAAATATTTACTGTTTTCTATTTCAAAGAAGTTTCCAGCTCCATTCCGCTCCAGAGTATTGAAATAGACGATAATTATGCGAACCAGTGGTTAATGTCTTACAGACACGAATCATGCTTGGAACAGCAGTAATTAGTTTCTTCAATACAGCCTTAAGTGTAAACTGCAGATTTTAATTTAGACAGACTCTTCCTAATATCTTAATCTGGCAAGCAATTCAAATAAAAGAATAAATCAGAATTAACGCTATTTGCAATCACAGTATCGCAGTAATCAAGCAATGAAACAATCCATGCGCTGGATTGTTTGGCAAACATTGCTGTTATTTCTCGCAAATTAAACACTCTGCCAGTATGCTTTATAAAACAAATCAACCGTATACAATAGAATACATGTTCATCGATGCTATTTTGGTGAGAGGGCCATAATATCCCAGCCGCCATCTTGAGTGCCACGTGGTGTATTTTTTTCAGGCGTTTTCTGTCACTTTTTTGGCATTTTGGATAGTTGGGCATAAATTGACGTCAAAGGTCATTTTGTAATGTTCCAATTCCAGTAAATATACGTGTTCATTTTAGAAGGAAAATACGTTTATGTCAAATTTCAAAACTTTATTCAAGGCTGACACGACTTTGTGCGTTCTCTTGCAAAGCCTTTGATAAATCTAACAACGGAGTATTCTTATACTTGTCTTTCTAACGAAATTATTAATAATCTGTGAGAAAGTGTGTATAAAACATCAATCTGAGTATTTGAGTATTATAAAGCAATCTGGGAGTTTATGAGCATAATACATCAATCTGAGTATATGAGTATTATAAAGCAATATGTGAATGTGTGAGCACTATACAACAAACTATTGGTATGTTAGTATAACGCATTAGTTGTATCTGAGTATTACGCAACAATATGTGGGCATATGAGTACTATGCAACAATATGTATGTATATGAGTACTACGCAACAATATGTATGTATATGAGTATTACGCATCAATATATGGACATATGAGTATTACACAACAATATGTGGGCATATGAGTACTACGCATCAATATGTGTGCATATGAATATTACGCAGCAATATATGGACATAATGAGTATTACACAACAATATGTGGGGTTATGAGTATTACAAAACATGATGTGAATTGGGATTAAAAAAACAACACAAACGCCGATAATTCCGTGCAACTAGCATATAATATATGCTTCTTCAGGCACAAAATGTTTTGAAATAAACGGATGACGTCTTTACAGGCTAAAATAACAATTACGTCATTACGTAACTTCATAAGAAATTACGTCATTAGGTAACGTCATAAAAAAAACAGTGCATAATCACAACAACTATATATATATATATATATATATATATATATATATATATATATATATATATATATATATATATATATATATATATATATATATATATATATATGACAGGATCTAAACGATACACGAGTCTCTAATGAAACCTGAATCAGTAAAATAATAAAATATAATAGAGACAAACAGTCATACATACAATTATAGTGTTATAAAAGAAATACAATTTCACAATTGAAAAGAAAATTATACAATTTTATATAATACATTGGTTTTATGGCCATTAGGATACAAAGTATCTAATTTATGAATCCAATAAGTCTCTTTTATAAGTCTGTTCATGTCTCCATGCACAATATCTATTGGCATGAAAGAAAAATCGAGTAGACAGTGATTATGGGTGTTAAAATATGTAAAAATATTAGATGAAAACTGAGGATCTTTATAATTTTTAATATGAAAGCGATGACTATTCATTCTTTTAGAAACTTGTTGAAGTGTTTGTCCAATATATTGCATGTTACATTTTTGACAGGTTATCAAATAAATCACGTTAGTTGATATGCAGTTAGTGTTAAAACGTAGGGAAAATGTCTCTTTTGTGTTAGCGCTACTAAAAAAATTACTTTCTCTGATGTTTGCACATTGAGAGCATCGATGTCTATTACATTTAGATGACGAGAATTGTCCTTTTTTATTTTTTTCTGTATGTTAAGTTCTAATTAAAAAATCTTGCAAATTCTTGGGTCTCTTATAAGCAACAATAGGCTTATTGTTGTAAAGGGATTTTACGCTGTTTTTATTTGATAAGTTTAGGAGACTCCAATATTTATTCATTATAAGACCTATATTAGGTAATGAAGGATTGTATTGTATTGTAAAAGGAACTATATTTTTCTCCAATGTACAATTTGCTGTATTTAAAGCCTCATTTTGAGAAAGATTACGAGTTTTGTTCATCGCAGAATCAATGATATGTACTGGATAATTTCTGTTTTGGAAATATGAACACAAATATATGTATGGACATATAAGTATTACGCAACAATATGTGTGCATATGAGCATTACGCAACAATATGTGGGCTTATGAGTATTACACAATAATATGTGGGCATATGAGCACATGTTTTCATTTTTTGTACAGTATTTTCTTTCCTTGCAGCAAAATCAACATATCAACAGTCATAATGAAAGTATGCAATCTGAGCGGTTTCGTGTAGTAATTATTTTCATCTTTTGCAATTATTTATCATGCTTTTCGCTAACCATGTAGTGTCTCATAAATATTGCATATCGTTTTCTATAGACACTGCTTTTTATCCGTGTTTATTAAATAGATAGTATTTAGGGTGTGTGTGTGTGTGTGTGTAGATAGATGTTCGACCTTCTGAGTTTGAAGCTGAATATGACTTCACTAACTGATTTGGCTTATGGAATCAGTACACAATTAATAAAATCCGGTTCAGTACCCACGAATGTAGTCCCAGTCTATTTTTAGATCACTTTTTCCGGTCTAAATTTGGTGGTGATACTAGAGTCAGATTTTGGCATTCTTGGTAAGGATTTAAAGGCAATTGTTTATTCTTTAAAATGTGAGCTTATGGTGTGGTTGTCTGTGTGTATGTCGGCGACAGTGCACATTGAGTAATAAGGTCATGGTGATGATCCGGAAGTGAATTCTGTGTTCCGTTGCCTGGTGTTTTGTTTACAACTCAGCCTCTCAAAAAAATGCAGGTCAACCCTTGACAAGAACTAAACCGTAAAGTCATCTTTGAAGGTATTTTAGATTGACATATGATTTGTATTGATTGTCACACAGTGGAAAGTTCCGTTCTGAGAAACAAATGTAGAGAATATATAGTGAAATTAATTGTGTACTATGGCCTTATGTGAGAATCAGAGTGGCTGACCAGGCCAATTTGTACTCTGACTGGCATCCTGGACAGGAGATACCTCTTCGGGTTGCTTGATCAATACACTACACTTTTGACACTTTTACGTCCCTTGTTCATGTGCAAACCAGGCCAAATACTACCATCCACATTATCTTACGGTATTTACGAAATATCTATACACTTGCAAAGCTAATTTGTATCAAATAACCATGGCATGGACGTTTCATTGTATCCCGATCCAATATTCCCTATTTGTTTGCCCTCAATAATGGCGCACCTGATACAATACGCCTACACACAAATGCGGTTAAGTCATCGAGAGATTATTTGGATTAATCGGAGGGGGTGGCGCTATTAGTATCATTAGTTAAAATTACTCTCAACTTTGATTTATAAATATATTAACAAATTAAAATTATTTTTAGTGCCACCAGCGTAAAACATATTGAAAACTTGTGAGTGGATGGAAGCTACTGAAATAATTGATTTCAGTTGGCTAGGTGCATGTACCTAACTTTAAACACTTAAAATAAACTGAACATATTTCCTACACTCAAACTCAAATTTCTTATGATTTCAATTTCGTAGTTAAAGACGTTTTAGTTGAATTGCCCTTCTGCATGACGTAACTTCCAAGAATTTGAATCTTTCCAGTGAAAACAATTAAATAAGGTATACGTATCAGAACAAAAAAAATTAAAAGGCTTTTGAGGTTCTCAAGATGTTAACCATTCTATGATACTACTGAAAATTAACACCAACGCGCGCTGAATGTTAAACATAATTCAAAACTAGTTTAGACTACTTGGGTTTGATGAATTTATTGTCGTGACTTTTCATCCCTTCATATAAAGTTGAGTTCGCAATTGTATAAAACAAATGAGGTGGGGTGGAGTGGGGTGTGCAACTTCATTGCTTTAAAACAACACCTGGAAGAATGTTAATTACAACAGCTCATAGACTGAATGCAATGCATGATGGGAAAATATAGTTCACGAAAAGAAGCCAAATCCAAATAAGGCGATATTATTGGGGACTGAATTATTATGAAGCTACAGTTAGTTTTGGGAAGGCAGATGTCGTCGTGTTATGTATTCTATTAAATCTCACATGTTATGTCCTATCTGAAGTATATAACTCAGTTACTCTGCCAGTAAAGTCAGCAAACCATTACGCCGTAGTATTGTTAACATACGAGTACGACATTGTACAGTTAATAAACGAGTGAAGTTAATGTACGAGAACGTCACTGTAAAATTAATATACGAATACAACATTGTATAAGTTACTATACGTGTACGCAAATGTACAGTTAACGTAGGAGTTTTAAAGTTAATATACGGATATGACGTTGTATAAGTTAATATACATCAAAGCAATTGCAAAGTTAGTATACGAATATGCCGCTGTAAAATTAAAATACGAATACATCACTTAAGTTAATGTTCGAGTACACCACTGTAAAGTTAATATATAAGTGCGCCAATTTAAAGTTAACATACAAGAACGCCGTTGTAAAGTTAATATACAAATATGTCACTGTGAAGTCAATATTCGAGAAGGGTACTATAAATTTGATATACGAGTATGCCGCTGTACAGAATATACGAACACGCCACTGTTAAGTCAATATACGAATACGCCACTGTTAAGTTAATATTCGTATACGCCGTGAAGTCAGTATAAAATACGCCACTGTAAAGTCAGTATATGAGTACGCCACTGTAAACTAGTATAAAAATATACCACAGTAAAGTTAACATACGAGTAAGCAAACCACAATAAATTTAACATAAGGATACGCCGTTGTAAAGTTAATGCACAGGCACTGACAGCACTTTGAAGTTAATATACGTGTACGCCACTGTAAATTTGAGCATGCCACTGTAAAGTTAAAATACAAGTATGCCACTGTGAAGTCAATTTACAAATAGCCACTGTGAAGTCAATATACGAGTACGCAATTGTAAATATCAGATCACGTTAATATATATATATATATATATATATATATATATATATATATATATATATATATATATATATATATATATATATATATATATATATATATATATATATATATATATACCGTACTAACAAAAATCCTGATTTGGGTTCCTTTTATGTATGTATTTTTGTAGCAGTATCTTGAAATTCAGTTTATTTCAGCTTCCTAACATCTTATAAACTCAAAGGTAAATCTGCTAGAATACCACGAATATGGCAGCTGATGGCGGCATTCAGAACTATCTAAACAAGTCAGCCACTGTAAAGTTAATAATTTGCAACCATCATCTTATAAATTTTATGTCTGTATATGCAGCTATGTTCTTCATGAGACGTGCAAATCTAAATATACCCCTTCTTTAATGTCCCAGAACCTGCGTACAGATTTCTTATATAAATATACCCTTCCTTGTTATAGTGGTAGAACGTTCGCCTCGGATGTGGGATGTCCCGGGTTCGATCCCAGGTCGAGTCATACAAAAGATTTATAAAAATGGTGTTAACAGCTACCTCGCTTGGCGCTCAGCATTAACATGTTAGTGTTAAGACTGGTCGACCTGGTGTCAGGATAATGTGACTGAGTGGGACATAATGTTACATGTCTGCGCTAAAACATCACAATAAACTGTTACACTGCAGACTTCGTTGCGATATGACTGAAAAATTATTAAAGCTATGTTACAAACCTAAAGCACACACACACACACACACACATAAACAATTATCGTTCGTTCTACTACATTGAGAAGAGTGGCAAATTTCGTGACATTAGGAGTAAAATCAGGAACAGCAATTGACACGTGCGTTTAAAAATGGCCTGTCAACATAACACCTTATTACTACACTGCCCACTCAATGCCCACACTTGTATGTACATGTAAGTTAGTACCCATTTACAAGCTCTCTTCCACATTTCCATCACGAAGTCGTTATGGAGCGCTATTGGATACTGCAAATGCGAGCACATGGTGAATTTGGCTTAAACGAATAGATCCAGTTCAATAAGTCTTTCGTTAACCTACCTAGCGTCATTGTCTTTCCTTTCAGTTTGCATAGTCTACTACTTTTCTAATTACCGCATCATTGTCGTTGTCGTCGTCATCATCATCGTCGTCGTCACTATCATCATCGTCGTCGTCGTCATTAATAATAATAATAATAATAATAATAATAATAATAATAATAATAATAATAATAATTATTATTTATTATTATTATTATTATTATTATTATTATTATTATTATTATTATTATTATTATTATTATTATTATTATTTCGAAGGTAATTCGAAATAATGACTTTGACCACATACAGATAATATACCGATATCCCAAATATCTTACAAACTGATAGTCTCAGAGTCAATATTTAAAATTTTTGATTCTTTCAAATTTCCAAAAATAGTTCAAGCTCGTTTTACAAAAAAGATGTCTTAACTTTTCCCCCATCAGGAATATAATTTAAAAATCCATTTCTCGTTGCGACGTTTTCCAAGTCTGGATCGTATTGGTCGGACAGATCTATCTGGAGTATATTGGTCGGACAGATAAATCTGGAGCATATTGGTCAGACAGAAATATCTGGAGCATATTGGTCGGACAGATAAATCTGGAGCATATTGGTCAGACAGAAATATCTGGAGCATATTGGTCGGACAGATAAATCTGGAGCATATTGGTCGGACAGAAATATCTGGAGCATATTGGTCGGACAGATAAATCTGGAGCATATTTGTTTGGACAGATCTCATAATTGTATATCATATGGCTCCTCTGGCTGAATTAGCGCACCTACTTCTCGGGCACTCTACAATTCAAGCATAATCCATAATGCAGGTATTATTTTGTTTCGACCGAAAATCGAAAACACGTTGTCATAAATTAAAATAGATGTCTCCTTTGGCATTAATCTGGGCAAAATATTAAGCATGTGTTTCAATCGCAATTCAATTTTCCGGACTGCAGATCAACATCGTGGTATTTCTTCAACTTTTGAGTTAAAGAAAACTATTTTGTTCCATTAATTCTCTCTCTCTCTCTCTCTCTCTCTCTCTCTCTCTCTCTCTCTCTCTCTCTCTCTCTCTCTCTCTCTCTCTCTCTCTCTCAGACTGTCTATGTCTCTCTCTGTGACCTCAATTTTAGAACTCTCTGTCTCTGTCTCTCTCTCTGTCTGTCTGTCTGTCTCATTTCTCTGCGCTACGTCTTCAACCCTATCCCCTGACCCACCCTTCTCTCTCTCTCTCTCTCTCTCTCTCTCTCTCTCTCTCTCTCTCTCTCTCTCTCTCTCTCTTCAATTTTAGAACTCTGTCTCTGTCTGTCTGTCTCTGTCTCTCTCTGACCTCAATTTTAGAACTCTCTCTCTCTGTCTCTGTCTGTCTGTCTCTCTCTCTCTCTCCCTCTCTCTCTCTCTAACCTCAATTTTAGAACTCTCTGTCTCTGTCTGTCTGTCTCTGTCTCTCTGACCTCAATTTGCACTACGTTTTCAAACCCTACTCCCTGACCTCAATTTAGAACTCGAGACGGGGTTTTCTAGCGCTATGCAGGTCCTAAATTTGATAAGCAGACCACTTTATTTCCATCATGAATGCCAAACATAGACTCAACTTGATAAACCAACATTAATGGGCAAGTAAGCCTCCAAATCGGGCCCAAGGCTTAAAGAAACAAAATATTTACAGAAATTCTCACTAAAATATGATTAAAGTGTTTTCAAGTCGAATATGTCTGCCGACCTAGACCGCGTGCACGTTTAACTCCGAATGTTGCCAACATAATTTTCGATAAAATGCCGCGATAAAAAGGGTCCATTTCGCTGTATTTTGTGGAGTAAGCGTCCGTCAGGGCGAAATCAAAAACCCAGATTGGCTTCCAGAACATCACTGAAAAAAAATGGCGTGATAACAGACAACAAACAAAGCACACAAAACCTAGGACGAATACGGTAGTAGAGATTGCATTGTGGTTATAGGTTGACAAGCGGCACCTTTTTGAACAGTGAATTAAAGGATTTGAATGTATTACTTCTAGATAAATACTTACTTTAAAAGAAAGAAGTACGATCGTTATTTACAAGAAGAAAAAAAATGTGTTTATTCAAATGGTCAATGCATTGTGAAATGTGCCCTTCAAACGCGCTTAAAAGATTGGCACAATAAGAAAGTTATCATTATCAAATATTTCATAGTATGGAGTAGACCCAAGAGGCTTCAAACAAAATTAAGTACCTATTGTATAAATCCGTACATAATTGTTTTCTCAATCATCTACCACTCTACTCAATCATCAGCCATATCTATCTCTTTTAAATCAGCAACCTTTAGTGTAGTCATTGCTACAATAAAACTGGTGCGTAATTCGAAACAAAAAATATATACTGTTGGAATTTGTTATGCCCAGCCAAAAAAAATTGGTATGGCGTACAATGTTATCATTTCAAGGTTTTCACGAAAAGCAACATTATTAAGGGGTTATTTATTTCGCTGTTGAAGTGGAAAGAGTTGTTAAAATAAATGCCGAGGAAAGAAAACTCTTCGATCCCCAAGTAACATTTTTTTCTACCAATGACGTGATTGCTGTGAGAATGACTGAGATGTGAATAATATTCACAGTGAATCTTCGGTCTGAAGAAGATGCCTGGTTCTTTTACTGATCTTGTATGTTTAATAACAGATTAGTAAGTTAAAGCTATTAATACGTATGTCTGTGTATGAATTTACCACGAATGGACTGGTCTTCAAACAACGTAGCTGCACTAAATTGTGTGTGTATGTGTGTGTGTGTGTGTGTGTGTGTGTGTGTGTGTGTGTTGGATTTTAACGCAGCTTTAACAATTTTAGTCATATTGCTACTACGTCTGCATTGCTGCAGTTTATAGTCATGTCCCGCGCTTGAACATCATGTCACAGACATGTAGCATCATGTCTCTCACAATCACAGAGACTGACAGAAATATCAGTCCGACCAGTGCTAACACTAACCTCTTAATGCTACTACTACTATTTTGTTTTTAAATTCTTTGATATGACTCGGCCGGAGTTCGAAACCGCATCTTCCGTATTCAAGGTGGAAAACGTAATACAAGTTTACCTTACAACGGGATTATAGTAAATGTCACACATATCTACCTAAAACTGGACAATAGTAAAAAGCACACACGTCTACCTAATAACTGAGCAGTAGTAAATGTCACACAAGTCTGCCAGATAATTCGACGATAGTAAGGCACACGTGTCTACCTAATAAATGGACTATAGTAAGAGTCACGTAGTCTTCCTGATTACTGAAATATAGTAAACATCACATAAGTCTACCTAATAACTGGACTATAGTAAAGACATATATGTCTATCTAATAACTGGACTATAGTAAAGACATATATGTCTATCTAATAACTGGACTATAGTAAAGACATATATGTCTATCTAATAACTGGACTATAGTAAAGACATATATGTCTATCTAATAACTGGACTATAGTAAAGACATATATGTCTATCTAATAACTGGACTATAGTAAAGACATATATGTCTATCTAATAACTGGACTATAGTAAAGACATATATGTCTATCTAATAACTGGACTATAGTAAAGACATATATGTCTATCTAATAACTGGACTATAGTAAAGACATATATGTCTATCTAATAACTGGACTATAGTAAAGACATATATGTCTATCTAATAACTGGACTATAGTAAAGACATATATGTCTATCTAATAACTGAAATGTAATGAATATTATGCAGATCTATTTAATAACTGGACTTTTGTATATAAAAAATAAATAATAAAATAAAATAAAAATCACACAGGCCTACCTAACAACATGAATATGGCAAAGGTCATGCACGTCATGTAGGCTTTTAGTAACATGCGTCATATTTTAAGATTTGGTTACACATACGGCTAAATGACATTTATTCAATTTGATTAGACCATCAAAGGTCCGTATTCCCTTGGTTGGTCATTATTGACACGCCCCGAGAAACGCATATGGCATCATCAATGTTAAATTACGGGGACATTTTGAAGGAGTTCAACCTAAAGATGCGATCCAGTAAAAACCAGATTGAATGTCGCGCTCTGTGATGTCATAACAGAAGTATCGCGTGTTGAAACAAACTCATTGTATCTAGTTTTATTTCTTAAGATCGATCTGACAATGGTCTTTCTTTACCCTGTTTAGTAGGCCTACCTTGCCACGATTGCTAACGTTTTTCGGATGACATTTCAGGTGCAGAGCATTCTTCAATCACGATTGAATAGACTTTGGTTAAACGCTTTTAGAGATGAATTTCAGAAAAGCAGTTAATATTTAATGTAATTTGAGTAAATAAACCTACATGAGCACAATGACAAACTCTTCAGCACAAGAGATATGTCTGCTGTTAATAATTTACTATACACCCACAAGTGTGCATATACTTGCGTCTCTTTTGTGCAGCGTAAATGGCACTGCCTTGTGCTATTTCAATTTACTGCACGTATTTCATCGCGTGACAATACACATGCTTATAAAAATAAAATTGCATGATTGGCGGTCTAATTTACTTGCATTTAAGATTTCAATCCTAATTACTTGGTAATTGGCCCCAGTTCTTTACAGTTATATGGTTAATGTAACGGAGGTTTACTCATTAAATTGTTAACGCACCATCAAGATTTGAATGCCGTTAATAAAAGGCACCATCTAACAAGCAAGGGCTTCAATATATAGTTAAATATGCCGTCGATAGATTTCATGCTGCTTCTCTTTCCTGCAATATTAATGGTCATTTCTGACACGAAATAGTACATGCGATTAAGTTCCAAGTGGTATGTGTCAATGGCTGGCGCTTTCCCAAACGAAATAAAGCGACACTTTGTAATTTGTATTGTTCATTTCAATTTGTTACTTCATGTATGTACAGGATCACTGACCAAACAAAAAAAGTGCAGGTTAATGTTCAATATAATGGACGAACATACAAATGTCCCAGTAAGATAAAAGAGATCAGATATCATCATTGTATTCTGGCGGTAGATATTGACTTATCTATTCTAAGTATGACACATATGGATGCACAGAACGAATTACGGTATAAAGGCAAAAAATGACACTGATGACAAATCGGAACATCTTCGGGTTTTTCCGTCAAATAGAGATAGAGGACAAGGATGTAATTCGTAATTATAGACTGAACTACTTTTGGCGGCCTAAGGAGACACGGTCAGTACCGGATTTACCATTGTTCTTAGGTGTGCTTAAGCACAGGGCCTCTGTTGCCAGGCGGCCAAGCTTCTTGGCAAAAATAAATAAATTACGATGGATCTTTCATAACATAACTAGCACAGGGCCTCATTTGTCCTAAATCCGGCAATGGATATGGTCACTCGTGTGTGTGTGTGTGTGTGTTTGTGTGTGTGTGTGTGTGTGTGTGTGTGTGAGTGAGAGAGAGAGTTGGACTTTTAACGTAGCTTTAATAGGTACTCAATAATATCGCTATGATGTCTGCAGTGTGGCAGTTTCTAATCATGCCTAGCACTGGGGCATCATGCCGCAGACATGTAGCATGATGTTCTACCCAGTCACATTATCCTGACATCAGGCCGATCAGTCCTACCACTAACCTCTTAATGATTATCGCCTATAGAGGCAGCTGTATGTACTATTTTTATTAATCTTTGGTGTGACCTGTCCGTGGCTCGAACCCGCGACCTACCGCATCCGGATCGAACGCACTAACCACTAGGCCACCGGAGCGGTGCTAGACTGAACATTTTGGCCTTTTTTGTCGTAGCGTGTGTGGTACACTCCATCTGAGGAGAATATTACCAGACCCATCATGTTGATCTGTATTCTTTACAACCACAACCACCCCGAGTGGCCGAGTGCTCTAAAGCGCTGTCCGTTACGGATCACTGCCATCTCACCTCTGTCTGCGTTGGTTCGAGTCTAGGATTCGGCGAATGTGGATATGTGAGAAAGCTTGCCAGTAGCTTTTCGTGGATCGGTGGATTTTTTCCGCTGATTTCCCGGTTTCTTCCTCTACCATTAATACTGGCTGCCATGTATTACTTATTATGTACTGAAAATTGGCGTTATGCCCGACAGCAACAACAACAACAACAGCAGCAACAACTTTCGATGTTTTTTCGTAACCTGACAGAAATGGCTTACCGATATTTCAATCGTCTAGAGGAGTAACACTTAGATACAGCAAGAGGGGTGGGATATTACCTACTTCAGTGACTTTAAATCTTCAGAGTAAAAAAAATGGTCGAAATTAAATCCATCAAAATTCCATACCTTCCCCTGATTTGTGAAGTGTATGTTTTGGGCAGCATATAGAAAAATTACGATTTTATTATGATAATTTTTTTTTTAAAACAACCGTTGTAGCATACCTAATGTTATAACATTGATTTGAAATGTTTGCTTTTTATACCCGGTTTGAAATATGCTGCGCCATTAAATCTAATTCTCTAGAATTTTTTTCAGTGATCGAAATATATTGTTCATTAAAAGTGCCACCTGTTATGTCTTCCAATCTAGAAAGATCTTGCCGAAATATGTTATTTTCTTTTGTTTTAATTCTTTTTTTCTCTAGCCACTACATTTTTTACCCAATCCATTGTTGAAGTAAAGATGATGATCTTGTAGTGAAACTTAGACAATAGCTACATTTAGTTTGGCGTAAGAATCCAGCATTTTATCTTCGTACTTTTTTATGGGGAAGGATATTCGATAGCACTATATTTACCAGCGTACAAAAAGGACATGGTCCTAAGCATTTCAGCACGTGGTTAGCACATTGAGCGCCATTAAAAGGGGTTCACACAGAAAGATATGGCACGGGCCGTTGTATTGTCAAAATATTACATTCCTGGCTTCCAACTAGAGCGGTAACTGACAATATTTGACATTCTGAAGTCTCTATTGGGGGTATCAATTACAGTGTTAGGGGTCGTTTGTTTGAATAACTGAGGAAATAGATGCCTCCGAACGATGCAGGATGAAACATCATCACTACTAGAATAAAGTCGATTTCTTGCCTACCGATAATGACATCCACAAACTAAAACAGAATAACCATTACATTCTTAACGGAGTTCCTATGCACGCAAGCTTTTCACCCAGCTGCACCAGTTTGAATGTAGGCCATACTTTCTCTGAAATATTTTGATACACGTAAGCTAAGTATTTGTCCCTTCATTGTTCATCATTTGTCTTTTAACACGGCAATGTCATGGTTTGCTTTTTTTGTTAATAAGTGCATAAGAAAGCATACAATGAAAGTAACAGAAGCAACGATTCAAACGAGGGGAAGCAAGTAAACAACCAAGTTATTGAGCAAGGAAGAAATAAAGAAACTCTTGTCTATATTTAACAAAGCAGGCCTCAAACAGCCGGCTGTACAGTGTTGCTGTGTCACTTAAATGTGCTGTTCCTGTAATTAAAAATACATTTGAACTTATTTTATCTTACTATAGAATACTATATGTAAGCTATAAGAAAATTAAATGTTCCTTTGGTAAAACGTATAATTCATTATTCAGTAAAAGAATTATGGCTTTTAGATCTTAATTTTGCAGAAAACTTAAGCCCCGTTTTTTATATAAAAAATAATACATTTTCTATTTTAACAGATTTTCACTTCTTTGTCTCATGTCCGTATGCAGCACCAAAAATAGTTTCTTATGTTACTGGTAGTCGTTTGTATTGGTTTACAAATATAATGGAATAAAAGGATGAAAATGCAGGCATTTTGGAAACTGGAATTGGCCTAAGTCGGGTCATTGCTTTGCTGGATGAGTGAATAAGAGTCTAAATTATTGAAGATTGTGAGATATCACAAATCTTGATTGTAGCACATCGATTATTCATGATCTCGACTGATCCATCATCTATCTCACGGGAATCTCGTCCGGATCCCTATGGACTACATCATCGATTCTTACAACGTGGGGTATTGTTATGGTTGACCTTGATAGATACAGAAGACATGCAATGGCTTATGTACCATGGGTCTCATAAATACGCAATTCTGCGCTGACGGCGATGAATTTTCGGTAAGTCGCACATAAACTGGCCAAATTACAATTTGGCAGATAGGCTGAGTAATCAAGGAAAAACAGACGTCGAGTATCAGTAACTCTGCAGAAAGGATACCCAGGAACGAATACATGTACTTCATTATTTAATTCTTGATTATTTTTGCAACCTACCTAAAGTTGATTATGTCATAAAGAAAACCAAACTCGTCTCCATTTATACTGGGACCTGTATTTACCAGCCTAAACGCACTGAAGTGCCGGAATCATTCAGATACGACGCACAATTCAATAATTTCGTCTGCTCAGAATGATGCACGCGCTGAAACGTATTATGCGCATACGTTCCATCAAATTCTATATATCTACAATTTTATTTATTCTTTTTGACTTCTATTTGGGTACATACTCAGGACCTAATGTATTATACCGTTAATCGTCCCCACAAAGCGGGGTCATGCGATTCCTTTTCAACTTCGCCACCCTTCACCGATTCCATTCTTGAAACACATAAGAACTTTTGGACCCGTGCAAACAATAAACACTTAAAACAACATATGTCTTTGTGATAAACAATTATTTATTCTTACATTTTGCCGTAAATTCGGTCTGTAAGATCATACAGAATGAATAAAGAAAGACAATGGGTATCAACTTCCAGCTGACTACCGAAGTTATTTTATTTTACTCATTCGCAAAGCGATAGTCAACAAAAGACTGCACTCTTTGTTACTTAGCTTATATACGTGGGAAAACAACAACTGTGGTTTCTGACCAAACCATAAACTATTTCCAATACCATCTCGAATGACCTACATACTAATATTCAATTAGTTTTCAACGCCCAACAAGTCCCAAATTGCATCAATTTGCATAGTTTATTATGCAGATATGCAATTATTGTACTGTATTTAGATCGAAGCTATGTCGGATCACACACCAGTTATACATCTTCCCTAAACAATGCCACCAATGAAAAAAAAAATTACGACACATTACTAACTGCAACTCGTATATCTTTGCTGAAAATTGCAACCATTTTTATCAGAATACCGGCTTTGGCTTGGTTTGGCGGTGTCGAAAAGCAGAGAAATGGCCATTTTTTTTAGGGGGTGGATTTTTTAAAAGTTGCTCCAGGACCCACTCTCCAACTATAGCTGCACAACCGTTGCTGTTTAGTACATTTCATGTGCAATACATCAAACATAATTATTATTTCACTTTAGCAAATCCATAAATAGTCACTCCGACTTTACATTGATCCCTTTTATCTCACTTTCTTGGTGAAATCGATAGGAAAATGGCGAAAGGCTAAGAATCTTAGATAATAACACAGGAATTGAGAATATATTATCTGGAGTCAGGGGATGAAAATCGACTTTTTATTGTTTATTTGCAGCCTTGTACAATTAAGGACGACTAATCCTGTCTGTATTATTAGCTATACGAGATGCGATATAAAATAGTGTATTCCTGTACGGTTTATGCCGTTTCAGGTCAGTCTGGTTTTAATCAAAGGAAAATTGTGGATAAGAATGTAGTGAATATTGTTTGGCTAATCGTCATCTTAATACTTAATATTCCTGCTTGTCCAAACAGATTATAAACCGATATTGCTAATTTGGCACAACTGGAAATTTGTGTTAGTGATCGTTCCACATGAAATAAGGAATTGATCGTTTTCATTATATATTCCGTATATTCCGTCTTCGGAAAATGCAGAGAACGATCTTTTCATATTTATATCTGATCTGTATAAATTTAATTCCGCTGCTATTGTCTAATCGAGGGGTGCAAAACTGAGACGTTTATATGGGCCATAACTGATACAGATCGGCATGAAGGGGACAGCACTGCGAACATTGTATGTTCATAATAAAAGTACAAATCAGTATGCGTAAAAATAACAACCTGGTCCGCTGGCCACTGCGTCAGCTGGCAACATGCGTCCCCCGGCTACTATAGTGCTTACCATCTAAATAATGCCTGCGGATGCACTGTGCAATGAAAGTAGTTTTGAATCGGATACTTTGTACAAGACATTATCTTTGGCAATCGGGTACACTTTGCAGAACATTAGTGTTTTAAATCGGGTACATTGTAAAGAACGTTAGAATTGGGAAAAAGATAAAACTGAACGGTCTACTCCTGGGTTACACTGACCGGTCGCTGATTAATAATAAACTATTTTGGACATGTGATGATTGCCAAAAATCGGCACAATTGTTCAAGTACTTTGTTGTTCAAGTACTTTGAACTTCGAAACAGCTGCAGTGTACATTTCAACTAAATGTTTCATCAAAATCAAGGACAGAGATATTAATCTGTTACTTGGTCATTCAACTGAAAATGACCAATCCAGGACAGGTCGATTAATCGATCAATACCACGGGACGACATGTATAAAATAAAAATATAAAAGCTGTCAACTCGTCAGCTGTCAACCGCCCAACAACACAGCCCAATAAAATTTTGTATATATTCCTTCTCTCCAATTTATTACAAAGTAATACATTGTTGACTTTCCGGGCTGTTTAAAGCAATCAACGAGAGTATACAAACAAAACCTTGGATTGAAAAATGCTGTCAAGTTTAAATAAGGCAGTATGAATACATATACTATGATGCAGAACTAGAAACTTATTACAAAAGAAGCTTTTTTGAAAGAAAAAAAACAATCTATTCCCAACCCGACCTAATGTTATATATTAATTTAAAAATTGATTCAGTTTTGAAATACGCATTATGGCACTCAACGTTTCTATGTATGTTCTATTGTGATATGTAGAAGTGTATATAATTGATAAAAAGAATTGATATTCCGCCCTTTCTGTACGATGTTGAAACTCGTATTTGTGGATAACAGAACGAGGCTTTTTATGGGTAATCAATTTTTTCATTAATACATATTTGTTACACAGGAACAAAAAGTAAGTCTTTCATGTTTGAATCTAGACAAAACCACGAATGTATTGATCACGAAGTAATGCTTTGTGATAAACAAAAATTCCATAGCAGGTTGTTGTAGCGACATGTTTTACTGCAGACTGAATTGTCAATGCATCTAGGAAGAACAAAGAACTTCGATGGAGTCCTATTTTGTGCCAAATCCACCAGGAATACGATCCAGAATATTCAGATAACTTCCAAAGGGAAAGCAATTTTTTTTGTCTAAGCGCAATCAACCATATTGCAAAAACGTTCAAGCTTTAACACTAATCCAAATTTTCATCGAAATAGTCCGACAGATCAAAATGGCGGCATATTGAAATATTGAAAATTCTTTTCCAAGCAAGAGCAACATTAATTACTCAAAATGTTGATACATTTTTAAGACGGTCAGATATTTTGCATTATGTCACATACTAAAATGGTCTTTACCTTTTGTAACTCTCTCTCTCTCTCTCTCTCTCTCTCTCTCTCTCTCTCTCTCTCTCTCTCTCTCTCTCTCTCTCTCTCTCTCTCTCTCTCTCTCTCTCTCTCTCTCTCTCACACACACACACACACACATTATTCTCCATATATCTTTGTAAAGTCATTATCGGTAAATCAGAAAATTATGCATATTGGTTATAATTAATTGTGCTTTCGAATTTTTATCAATCTAACTAATGGCGACGGTATTTAAAATTGTACCAGATAAAAAGACAATATCCTTTCACAAGTCTGTCTGTCTGTTGGTCCTCTGACTGGCTACGACTGGTCTGAACGAGACATTCGTATGACCATCTATGTACATGTGTCTAGCATGACGTTTTCAATCCATTAGATCGTCTACTACAAGTAACCGTACAAAATGAGAGAGAGAGAGAGAGAGAGAGAGAGAGAGAGAGAGAGAGAGAGAGAGAGAGAGAGAGAGAGAGAGAGAGAGAGATGAAAATGAGGCAGTAATAAAGCACAATGTAAAAACTGATATAGTTTTTTTTTCTATCAAGTCGGTTATTCACTATAGGAAATAGATATGTAACAGAATAGAACATAATGGTATTTATTTTACGTATGCAAAAAGCACATAGCCTGTATAACTCATAATTTCAATACAACACACTCTTGCATATATAAATTAATAAATATTGGTGATAAAAACATGTGCAAACATGAATCCTAAGAGACGGAGACAGACAGACAGACATACAGACAGAAAGAGATAATATACTCTAAGTTGGACTAAATTATATACATATATCTCCAGGCATTTAAAAAAAACTATATATATATATATATATATATATATATATATATATATATATATATATATATATATATATATATATATATATATATATATATATATATATATATATATATATATATATATATATATATATATATATATATATATATATATATATATACATTTGTCTTTCATTTTATAATGGTCAACAATACATTTCTAAAATATAATTTGATATGATAATGCATTTTTTTTCTGGGCAAAGAAAAAAGAAGTATATGTTTTCATTTTTTGCCTCCGAATTACTAATAGTCAAACAAACAGATAGACAGAGACAAATAAAAATTTTAACTGATATTTTAGTAAGTAGGTGAACAGTTAGATGGATTGAACATGATGACGATTAAACAATTGAACTGGTGAACCGATTATGCAGGTAGACCGATTAAACAGATAGACCGATTAAACAGGTAGACTGATTGGTTCCGTAATCACTGTTGTTTCAATTTGACTGAAATAACTATAATAAAGTGTTCCCTAACGAAAACAGATTTTACTATATATATATATATATATATATATATATATATATATATATATATATATATATATATATATATATATATATATATATATATATATATATATATATATATATACACACACACGTCGTGAATAAAAAATTGCAGATTCATAAATAATGTACTGGATTTTTTTTCGTACTACATGAACTGCGTACGCAGCAACTTTGTATGTTGCTATCGAATTGTGCAATTAAAAATTTCAATTTGCGTCTAAATTACCATTTCCTTTGTTCCTTGAATGTATTACATAATACATTCGTAGTAATATTAGATACGGTTAAATGTGTTCGTTGTTTTTATTGCACTTCAATTTAACGACCAATTAAACTTGGCATGGGTGAAAACAAGCACACTAGAGGTTTCTTCAGATTCGGCTATTTTTGGAATTGTTTCTTTATTGATTCTTTTAGGCGAGTCAAGCCATTTAAATACTTCCCAAATTATCAGGGACATATTCCGTTTCAATATTTCACACAGATTTCTGTTGATGTTGATGGTTACAAAGTTTATGGAAACAATAACGACGAGAGAACAAGAACAACAAACAACGGCAGCAACACAGTAATAATAATAATAATAATAATAATAATAATAATAATAATAATAATAATAATAATAATAATAATAATAATAATAATAATAATAATACATTTAGAAGAGACTTTTAAACATGCGTTGAATTATGTAAAATGATAATTATAGGTATACATTCTTAATTTCTAGGTCAGTCCTATGGATCATACTTTGAATGTATGCCGATAGCTGCGTTCGAGCCATCTTGGTTTTTTACGATACAAAATTTGACCAAGCAATTTCGAATGCAAAGAACTATTTTCAGCTACTCGATCGGTCCTATTGCCAATTCAAGCACAAAAATAACCTAGATAACCTAGATCTTCAGAACAAATTGCGATTTGTCTTGTCTTGTTTTTTGTTTAATTTTTTTTTTCTTCCGGTTTATTTTTTGTGAAGATATTTCCGGCGAAATATGTATGAAATGTTTATGTAAATTACTGTGCCAACATACATCCTGAAAATATTATTGCATTGCAGAAAAAGCAGAGATGATCTAAATGGTGTGGAGCTTCCTGATTGACATATGTAAATCTACCAGTTTGTGGACCATTGGATGTGGTGATTACCGATTGACATATATAAAGCCACCAGTTTCCCGTCCTCTGCCTGCAATATATTTGAACAATACAATTTCCTGTTCTTAACCATTTCTTTCAAAAATAACGAACACAATAACAATTAAACAGGCAACGTGTGCATAAAACTGGCATTACTTGTAATTATTGCTCAGTGGCGGGTAGATCATGCGCATCTTTACGAGAGCTTTATTTCAGTTTTGTCGCAACGACTTCCGATCTTCATCAAGAAGGGTTGGAACAGCCCTTTTCAGGCTGGCTTGTAATCCTAATCCCAGTCTCACTTATCAATGACTAGTTAGGAAGTTGGATTTTAAAATATCAAATTTCAGAGCCATTTTTAGAACGACCATTATAGTCCAGACTCTCGTTTAAAAACATCAACACATTAAGTTTTACTGCTATCGGGGGGAAAGAATTAGAGGTTAATTGGAGGGAAGTGCCCCTCTTCCCATGCCCCTATGTGCAAGTGCCCATGCTATAATGTCAACATTGTTATTTATTCTTCATTCATTCCAATTTTTTATGTTAGTGCGTGACATCCGAATGTCGACGATTCTTGTACGACCTGGAGAAACGGTACCATATTTAGAATATATAAAGGTGAAGCGCTATTATATAATTTTATAATTTATTACTTCGGATCTAAATTCTATTACTGCGCATAACTAGCTGAATTATACCACAGGACGATTTTTTAAAAACTCTTAGACAACTGAGCTTCCTTGCACCGTGGAATTTTCTTGATTTTATTTAAGTAATTAAGAGTCACAAGGTACAGCGTAGCTCTCAAGTGTTTGACAATTAGGTTTGTCCCTTATCCTATTTCCAAGACAGGGCCGGGTTGATTTATATATTGTATGAATACAAGAATAAGAATTAGATACATTGTGTTTATATGGCGCACAAATACATATGATGAGATTGAACAGGTTCTCTTTTCAAACTTATGAATCAAAACAATTATGCACCCACTTAATAAGAATATAAGGAATCATCATGTTCAAAGAGAGGTCTCTCAACGACAAACCCAACAGTATTTCAAGTTTTGACAAAACTGAGGCGTTTATATCCACTTTTGGGGGCTAAATTATGCCGCAACTGCGACCTTTTTTCCAGAACATGTTATACCGTCATGTTTTTCAATGTATGGACAATTACCATTGCAAATCCATTCATCAATAACTGTCAAAAAATGAATGATTATACTGCCTAATGTATGCCATTTTGGATAATGGATAAGTAGGCCGAAATATTATGATTTTTATGAACGTGAATGCCGGCTCGCGTGATATACAAGTTTTTTTTATTATTATTTTATTGGAAATGAGGAATTGCTGTGTACATGGCATTTACTCATTGCTACACATAATCACAATCAAGCCGGCCGACAGCAAATCAAATGTGTTACGGCTATTCATCTATTGTCCTCCAGGGTGAAGGGTGTATACGGGTCCTCAATGGGGGTAAACCATAACAAATTATACTTGTAAGGTGGTGTAGCATGTAGTAATACGATATGGGTCTAATTCAGCAAACTAAACGCTTTATGAGTTTATATCATATTTCTTTAACGGATTTAAAGGACGAAAGAAACAAATTAATTCTTAACTTCGATAAGAGTCTTACATGGTACAATATATGACTTGAAATTGACCTATATCTCAGTCTTATCCTACACTAGATAGGGCTTATGTTTGAAACACATATTACCAAAGTATATTTATTTTTCTTTTCTGATTCGTGTTTTTATTATTTCCGGACTGCGTGTAAAAGCATCGAATTTATCGGATCTACATGAAGCTTATAAGCAACTTTAGTATAGAGAGTTCATAATTCACCATTTTTTAAATTAAATCTTATTATTGCTAATTAGTCGGGATTTATCTCCTGAAGAAGTTATCATAAGTTCAACAATTATTCAGTCAAAAAAGGTAGTTTGACATTCGTTGATGCCAAATACTTCAGTATAATTCGACAAGCCGAGTTACATTGCTTTATGAATATAAGCTATCTTATTTAGTGGACCGAACTCTCAATTATCATTTATAGCAGTACACATGTGGTCGTACACCGGTGGGCAGAGAAGAAAATATTGGATGGATAACAACACCGATATGACTCATAAATATTGACCTTTCAACTGCATAAAACATAATTAAATGGGTATAATGAAATTATTATTACGTGCGTACAAATGAATTCTTCTTCAACCATAACGAAACGGATTTTAGAACTGGCATGGAGAGATAGATGAATTAAAAAATTATCTCCGCAATTAAAACATAATTTAGTCGTTTTAGTAGTAGCAGAGGGAACGATTTTATAGCTCCGAGACATACAAACTTCCAAACAAGTACGATTTCGAATTTTCGACTATCCAAATTTTATCCCTTGACCAAACAAAATCTCCATGAAAGTTCGACTTTGGCTTTCGGAGATATCTAGCTATAACCCCCAAATGCCTACTTCTTTCAAAAGTTTGGAAAATTTGTTTTGCTAAAGTTAAGACAACATAGTATTTGTCAGATTATCTCTAAAGTTTAGACAAAATTATATTAAACATAGAAGATGGATTTTTATAGAAAGCCAAAGAATGATATTGGATTTAATTTGACAAATAGATTTTTTAAATGATTTTATTCATTTAATTTAGCATAAACTGCAAGAAAACTTAAGATAATAAGCGATTGTATTAGAAACATTATCACTTGTTAAGAAAACTTAGTTTGATACGGCTGTTTGCTGAAGAAGATAATGAAAGAATAAGAGACTGGACAAATGACCCATAATTATTCATCGACAATATAACATTCTTTTTGACAATGACATTTCTAAAGTTTAGACAAAATTTATTTTTAAAGTTTGGACAAAATTGTATTTGTCGGGCTCATCATCACCATATTTTTGGATAAGGTTTTCATACCTGCTAACTCTCATCGGGAGTATATCTGTTAGCATGCTGTCAATAATACGAAACTCACGTATTAAATCATCCATATCGTACTTTACAAGTAATTTTTTGTACGTTCCGCTTGCTGATTGACAATCATTTTTTGTCTCATTTTTTAAGCTCAATTTTTTTACACGCTGTTGCAAGAGAAACACCAATGCCAAATATTAAAAAACAGAAAAGAGTTTAATGATATTCCGCTTGAAATTATATCAATGCCGGCTATTAGCAGAGGTAGGCTATCTATGATATTATCCAAAGTATTCTGCTATAGTATTTGTAACTTTGTTTCACTCACCAAACGTTATTGTCATAAAACATCTAATTTTGCGTTAGTCGTTTTTTATTCCTTTGCTAGTGATTGCCACGAGTAGTTTATGACTAATTCCTTCTGAACTAATATTGTCATACGGATATAAGAAATTGCTCTAAAATTCTCTAGAAACTTTTATACTTGCTGAGTCTAACATTATTCAGCAATATTAAACAAATTTTATCATCTAGTGTATACATCTGAGACATTGTCAGACAAAGAAACGGACCTTCTGCAGCGACAACATAAATTTGAAAATACAAGTACTTGTAAACAGAATTTGCAATTGGAATTGTAAAAGACTGCGTTGTCAAAATCTGTGTTTATTCCATAGTACAACATGGCCCAAGTTACATTTTTTGTTAGATCCTTAGATATTAGTCTACCTAGCAAATGACACTGACAAATATATACCGAAACAAGACATTTTATTTTAATCCAACAGTTTGTCGTTTCTGCATTTGGTGTCCATTCTTGGACGTTGATGACAGAACTAAAAAGGAAAACATGATGAGGATCATTTCCAGGGTAATGTGTTAATGCGATTGCCTCAAACCCAGCCTCAAACCCAGCTCTGTCATCAGTTAGCTAAAAAGCGCTGGAATATATCCAACATTGTTTTTGTTAGTTTTATGGCACCGGTGCCGTTGGCGCTAGAAACTGAATCGACGTAACCTTTATTGTTAGATCAGCAGGAACATAATTTGTTGCTATTTTGTTATCCTCCATATAAAACGTTATAGATATTATATTGCCGTTAAGTTTAAAGACATTACTTTTGACAAATCTAACATTTGTCAGTCAATCGTCGTTTGAGAATGGTGTGTTGTCATGTTGTGTATTGTATATCGATATTACACCTATAATAATCGAACCTATCATTGATCCGCCAGCTGGTTTCAAATACAGAGTAAATGCGTCTTTTTAACTGTGCATAAGTCACTTATTCTTTGTCATCAACCGAGGGTGAATTTAATGAAAATCCAGTTACTTTTGCGCTGTTTGACAAAGTTAAATTGCTGGTCATTGTGTCGCCGATTTTCTCTACCGCAGCATCATAGAACGACTTTACTTGATTGTGACTTGCTAGTTAACTTGTATTTGGCAAAGCTAGATAAAATCTTGCTCTAATCTAATACTCCTTTTACCAAACATATCAATGTTTCCAGTCATTATACTACCTGTCATATCAAGCTAATTGCCATCTACGTATTTCAACTGCAGATAACTTACCGCTTGACTAAGAACCAAATTTGCTGGTGGATATTCTAACTTTGATTCAAATTTGCTGATGGATATGCAGTTTCAAGCCCAGCAATGTTTTTATTTGACATATCAATGTCAACAGTTACTGTTCGGTCGGTTTTTATCTAGTTTGCTGTCATCGACAAATTTAACTGAGCATACCTTACCGCTTGTGCGTTACTCACGTTTACCTACGGATAAAATGTTTCAAGATCGATCGCTCGTTGATTTGACATAGTCAAGTTTCCTGTCATTGTATCTCCGGATTGTTTAACAAACTTGGATAGATTAACTTTTCCGTTAATTTTTGTAGTTGTGTAGGTAGTAACAAATTGACTAAAGATATAGCAATATCGATATTAAATTGTGATACCGAAGGATTAGTCAAGTACAAACATAATAACGAATTGCCAGGAAGTCATTATCATATAATTGGCAGAACAAGATCTGGCAAAACAAATCTTTTGTTAAATCTTTAGCTCAACGACAACTTTAACTACGATAGGGCGAACTCTACACAATTGTTCCACAGCAGGACACATATGAGATATTAAGCGATTACAACTATAAACTTCGCGATGAACTTGATTTTGGCGAAGACATATTTAAATCAGGCAACCGGAAGATCTTATTCATGTAAACTATCTTGAACGGTAGAGTATAAAATAACTTTATTTTATGATATTCCACTAAACAACAATGAGATGAACATATAGAGATCTTTTTCATTGCCGTGTAACAAAAAGTGCAATCCGGTTAATCATGAGCAGGGTTTTATAAGGTTGACAGGTTCACTATGCTATGTCAAAACACTAGGCTGTGTTATACTATTTTCAATACTATGCAAAATTTATGTGAGGAATATTGTAAATGAACAATTCGGTGATGTAACCAAATATAAGTTTATTGAGCTATATCTTTAAGCAATCAAGGACAAATATAACTTTTTCTTATTTGATAAATTAACGCGTGATCCAGCGTAGATGTTTCGTTGTATGTCCAGCTATCTTGTGTGAATCATCGACAGTAAAACAAATTTGTCAAACGTATCGAATAACAATAGACAAACAAAAATTGACAAATATTGATTTGTTAAATAATTTTGCTTCGACAAGTGCTGTTTGAAAAGAAAGTACAAGAATGTTAAGGACAGCGGCAGACGTTTTAAGCCAGTAACCGAGGCTGTGTTATGAAGACAACAAGATAATGAATCATTATCCGCCGACGAGCTCAAGAACATTCAAAAGAAAGATTTGTTAGGTTTACTTGGAGAAAAACAGAAAGCGGAAACTGAAACTGCTGTTACAATGAAATTGTGAAACAAGCGCTGAAACATATAACAATTACTTGAAAAATTAGAACAGAAAGAAAGGAACAAATAGAGCAAGAAGATGAAATTTACAGCAGAGGAATAATATATGTTTGGTTTAGTAAATTGAATGACGCAATAGAATGTTAAGAATACTACATGTTTGATGAAAGTAATTTTACCGGAAAATCCGACACCAGAAATGCTTCAACAGAAGATATTACTAAACTGACAATCCAGATATTACTGAAGAAATTTCAGATCCAAGAAACCATTACATTGACTAATAAAGAAGGTTTAGCTGAGGGTGTAAATAAATTGAGTACGCTAGCAAAACTTCTTAACGATGAACGAATGGAAGAAAGAAGTGGCTATGGCGTTGCAGCCGTTCGAATTTTTATTTCAACCGTGGAAATTGTTGACCGACTGATGATACTGATATCATCAAAAGAACCAGGAAATGTCAGTACGAAAATCATCAACGAAATAATTGATCTACTTGATCATCATTGATTATTCACATCTTCGAATACAAAATTTTGCACAACATTGTTGTCTAGTCACCACCACACAATTTCACTCCAACGATAAAAAATAAAAATGATATCAACAACATCTTTGCTTGTTCCTTCCAGTACCAACGACAGCGCAAACTTTTCTGTCAGTTGTAATCCGCCAATACAAATTGATCCTAATCGACAACAAAAATCTGATTATTTTCTGTTACAGAATGTTATGCAATGGCGAACGTAAATACGGGCATTGACGATGAGTTCACGTTTAATCCGTGCGCTTTAAGATCGTTTAAAATAATGCAAGGCGCTTATAACGTAAAAAAAACCTTAAAATAAGGAGCAAGGAACTAATCATAAAAAAATGAAGGAGTCTCAGACAATTTTGAGTTGACTCCAAACTATAATATGTCATGTACTACGATCACGTAAAAAAATCTGTTAATCTATTTTTTCTAGCAGGTAGTATTGCGTCGTTATTATGATTTGAAAGGTAACAATATGAGTCAGTTGTAGAAGAAACTATATCATACGATGGAGAAATCCAAGCTAGCATAACGCAAGTAAACACAAATTACACATTTGCTATGTTGCAGCAGGTTCGTACTCAGCCAAGTGAAGCCAAGAACAAATGATCTATAATGTTTTCCAGACGTTCATCTAGGATCGTCAATGCAAGTTAAACCGCAACAATTAATATATTACCCTGTTAACCTCGAAACACAGACAACAAGCACTATAATGCAGCTAACAGATCAGTCCGGGCGACAATTGGATCTAACAACGAAATTGTTATGTATTACTAACAGTTGTAATGTGTACAATGATTGAAGATCATCACAAAGTTGATTAGACTATCGAGATGAATTTTGTGGCACTAAACAAATGTAAAAGCGATAAAGCAAATATATTTACCCATGAAAAGTTGTGGATGGAATTTTTGGGAAACATCATTTTATAGACAGTTGAGATTTTACCAGAAATGCACATAAATTAGCACCATTGGCAATTCACGCATCACAAGATTTTGCAGCCGGCACTGAAGTCGGACAAAAGATAGCTTATATAATGAAAGGTAATGCCAGCGGCGTCACGACTTTGCCTTCCAAGCAAGATATAAAACAAGCAATCTCTGAAATTGCACGAACAGAAGAAACAAGATAAAGACAACGATAGTTACAAAAAGAAATTGTCACCGGGTAGCAAACACATTGTACAAAAATTTGTAAAGAAAAGTACACCTACTATTAACACTGTCGCTAGCTAATAATTTTATGGGACATAAAAATGTTAGTTAAAATTATCTTGATCTTACCGAAGAATTTGTTACCGACGACGTTGGAAACATAATTTGAGTGTGTCATGTATATCAATGAAACTCAAGCGACTCAAATGAGTCCGGGATTAGAAGCGGTATTAACAGTGATTGGTTAGACATTGACCGCTTTAGGCGCTGATATTGCAGCTGGTGTAGAAATTTCACTTGTTAACAACGGCTGGAGCTTGTTTAGAAGTGATCGATACCAACTGTCAAATTAAACAGTGAAAGATATCTCAATGCACTTGATTATAGCAAGCACAATTTTAAATATATTCTCGTCCAGCAATGATTATTAGATATCGGTGATCAAAAACATGACGTGGTTTAAAGATACTACACTTGGAACTGCTATTTCGAGTGAATTCTGTACTGGTGCTGATGTAGCTGGTGCAAATGGTAATAATCTAATCGCAATCCCGATGACAATGCAGCTAGTGATATTGGAGACTCAATAAGAATAGCTGTTAGAAACATTCAACAACAACGCTATGGTGAAGGCTATGCCAAACGAAATGCGAATCTCGTGAAATAACAAAAGCCACATTATTCTTCTTACCAACTACAGCCAGTTGGAATGTCTGCTTGTGGATACTTTTGTATTATGTTTATCCGGCAGATGTAAAAAGATCCTAATTTTTTTAGAGTTTGTTTACCAATTTGACAAGCAATGATATCCTGGCAATAAAATCGATGACGACGAAGTCGTTGCATAAATTTTGTGTGTCAATCATAAATTTTGTGTGTCAATAAATAAATGATGCAATCATCAACAACATCTTGTCTCAAATCCAAAACTAAAACTTGTAACTCTGACGAGCGAATAGACAAAATAAAAAATAGAATGATGCTAAAACGTTTCTGTTGTATTTGCGGCAGAAAGAAAAGTATGTTCTTCAAACAAGTAGCGGCGACAAAGTCGCTAAAATCTGGAATAATTCCACTGACAACAGATGAAGTTATTATTGTTGATCAATAAAAGATAAAACAATGAGAAGTGCGACATGAAATTGTAATTGCGACAAAGCCTTACGTATCGAACAAGATAAAATGGTTACGTTTTGTAAATCCTGCAATCGCCAAGATGTAATTGGCGCTGCCGTTGACATCCACAAATTGTCAAACTCAAAAAGATGTTGGAAATTGCTTGGATGCAAAAATATCCGCTAGAAAAACAACAATGCGTCACAACAACATGTTTTTTAGACAACGAACAATATACAGCAGGTTGCGATACAACAATGCTAAATGTTCGTCGTGACATGTAGCAGAAAGCTATTAAAGAAACGTATTGACGGAAAGTTAGTGCATGGATTAATTGGAACAAACTACAAACTTTTTCTAAGGTAAAGACACGCTTGGAATTCCCTATCTCGGTAGAGATTAGGAGATTTCGATAAAGATGCTTACAGCTGACTTACATAGACTTGAAAAAAGTTTCCAAGACGTAATATTGTTGCAAATGCTGCTGATATTTGGGCAATAGATCTCGTAGATACGTCGAATCTTGCTCATATTAATGATGACAAGAAATAATTGTTGATGTTTTCGATGTTTTTAGCAAATACACAATTAGTATAACAGTTAAGATAAAACAGGAACATTAGTACTGATGCATTAAAATAAATTATCATTAGCACGGAAAGAAAACCTAATAAAATTTGGACCGACCACAAAGCAGAATTTTTTTTTAAAAAAAAGAAAGAAACATTTGAACAGTTTCTAGCGCTTAACGACATAAATATATGGGGAAAAAATGAGGAAAGAGGAAATTCATAAACGAGCAGAAATAACGGCACTAAACTTAAAACTATCAGAATCTAACCAAACGACTGAATTAGAAATCCGACTCTTGCAAAGGATAATATGTATTGTCGATATAAATGTAAGATCGCCAACAAAGTCAGAATTTCTTTAACAAAAATAAAATTTGAATAAAAGGATTTACCCCAAACTGGGCTGAATAAGTATTTTTCGTTTATAAAATTCTATCGACGATTAATGTAGCGTACTCGTCGAAAGATGTAGTAGGATAAGCAGTACTCGGCAGTTTTAACAAACAGGCACTAAAGAAAACTGAACAAGATATATTTATTATCAAACGAATAATCAACAAACAAGGTAATAAAAGCTATGCCGAGTGGCGATAAATTTAATAGCTGGATACCATCTAGCAGTATTGCGAAGTATATTTTTATGTAGATTTTTTCGTATTTACGTAAGACCGATGTGCACCAAGCAGAATTTAACAAAGTTATTAAACACAGCGTCATCAGGGTTAAGATCTTGACAAATATAAATTAGAATTGTATACATTTTACGACCAAGTATTGTGGTGTTTGAAAATGGCTTTATCAACAGCCAGAATAATTGGTCCTCCGCAACCGTAAAATTTAATTTAGTATTCATTTCCAACGTGATATTTTACATCGTATATACCAGTTGTTGATCTACCGTGTGATTTTCTTTTGTCGATAACGGTATCAAACTTTTCTACAACTTCATCGTTGACGACTTCTTCACTGACAACAATATCTTCATTTGATGTGTTGTAAATGTGCTCAATTATTTCAAGCATATTCATATTATAATTAAAAAGTTTCTAATTTGTTTAAACAAATGGACAAAGTAAAATACCATGAAAAAGCAACGATCATTAATCGTGTTGAATTGGAGCACTTGATAAGAAAATAATTCTCAAATCCAAACAAAAAAGATATTTCCGTTAACTTATATTGACCAACTGAAACAATGACAAATGACAAAATTATTCTCAAAGCGGCAGAAAAACATGAAACTGAGAAGGTGCTGTTATTGACGTTGTTTACGATAGGGCCTTAGTAATTGTTCTGGTGCCATAATTGCATCACCAAATATGAACCAAACAGAATCGTTTTGGACTGCTTTTTACCTTTTCTTATATTTTCTTGTTGGGTAACCAAATCAAGATTCTCGAACTGATTATTTGTTTTTAGGCTGTTAATAATGTCAATAGCAAGTCAATGATAAATTCCACGCGGAATTGGTCCCTTAAAAAAAACTTCAAACACAAACCTTTTTGAATTATGACCAACAAAATCTATTTTTGTTCCTAGTATCCTTTTAAAGAGATATCCACTATTTTACAAATTACTTTTTGGTTTTCGATTTCTAATAACTCTTTTGTCGGAGACTTCGTAAAGATTAAATACTGGATGAAGTTGATATTTGTCTTGTAAACCAAGTGTTCCTATGTTATTATCATATATCTAACCGTTAACTCCGTACGTTCGTTGTCCTTCAGGGATATCTCAACAAAACAGAGTAAATTAAATTTGTTATTTGCATATATAATGCTGTAGTTAAATAGCCTTATAGGAGAACCAACAACAATTGCATCTGCTTTTGCCGGATTTGACAATAGTTATCGATTTGATAAACAAATCATTCTGGCAACTTTTACCTCGACAAATTTGTTTCATTTATTAGAACCAACAATAAAACGTGAGTTTGATTTGCACACGGGTGCATTACAATATTATATTATCAAAATTATATGTTTTTGGAGATGATGTTGGCGAGGAAATTGCGCAAAATTCAAAGCGTGTTTTACCAGGAACTAAGTTTTCCTTGTTCGCCGATAAAAACACCAGGAAATATGAAAGAAAATAGAAGTATACACTGAAACAGTTCAGGCTGGAAGTTTGAGATTATTATTGAAAATTTGTTTCACATGATGAAATATAGCATACTTTGAGGCAGTTTATATACTGACCTGCCGCAGAAAATAAAAAGCAAAACATGGTGCATCAACGTCAAAACATTTGATTAAAAACGCTTCCAGTGGGCCATTGTTTGTGCGATGTTTCCTGTAGAAAAAAAAACGCTGATCATGTTGGCGAGAATTTCAGTTATGTTTCAAAAATAAAGTTTACTGCCATCAGCCTTTCCGTTGCAGAAAATCAAATACTAAAGTTTGAAAAGCAAATTAATGTCTCTGTCAACCTATATGATCTATCCTAGTCATATTTCTGAAACATCCTCACAATCAAAAATAAAATTGCTGTTTTACAAAACTCATTACGTATGGATCAAAACTTCAATGGACCTGTTGGAAGGCAATACAGCAAACAAGAATAAGAAGAACTTATGTGACAATTAAAAACTACAAAAGCATCTACAATATTGTTCGGAAGTAATACGAATAACAATGCTAGGAAAACTTGTGGTTTGTCAACCACAAACTTAAATTAAAAGTTCCTTTCGTTATCTGCACTGATTTAGAGTGTTCACTTGAGCCTTTCCTTGGTGTAGAAAATAATCCTAACAAGTCTAGTATAAGAAAAACTTAAAACTATGTTCCATGTGGTGTCGCGTATAAGATAATGTGTCGCTTATAAGATAGTTTGTTGTACTGATCAGAGTTTATTCAAACTGATTAAAATATGTCGTTTTCCTAATCCAGCTGTTTGGCTTCTCAAACAGTTGATTATCGAAGTTTCTACTATTTTAAATCATTTAAAAAGAATTGTTCTGATGGTAAAATAAAATTAACTGTTCAGCAGAAATTTATTTCTCGCAGGCATAATTTTGTCGTATTATGAACAAGTTCTTGATCCTGCGCCTGGTAGTAAAAATGTACGTGATCATTGTCATTTTACCGGATAATATCAAGGACAATTGTAATCATAAGTTTAGTGCTTCATATTTTATTCCAGTTGTTCTTACCAATCTCCGAGGATATGACAGTCTCATTATCGTATAGGCTTTTGGTGATCCTGAAATAAAGTCTTGTTTAAATTTTATATCGTGATCAAAGGAATTCCAAACAATTTTAGTATTTTGTTGAAGTTGATCTAGATTATCATGCTTTGTTGCATGATTTGACAATGGTTATCTGTTCTGTGTGGAATCAATGGCAATCGACTATAGTTATTATCTCATGAACAACAGGTGACGGCGGGCAATAAATAAAATTATCTTGTAAGTAAGCTCGTTCTACATTTATTTGAAAATGAAATTATGTTTTGCATTATAACGTTATTAAACACGCAGTAGATGCTGGTGTTGTGTTAAGAAAAGTTCATCCCGTGTTAATATTCAATCAGTTGCTGTGGATGAAAGGTTATATTAGCTCAAACACTTCAGGGATAGCTGTACTAAAAATCATTTTTGATAAAGACTTTGTAAGCAAGCGAAATAACTCTGTTTTTCGTAAGACAATGGAAAATATCGGAAAACGTGTAAGCAATGAAATCAATTACCGAAACAAACATGTGTCTGACGATGATTTTGTCAGTATAAAATTTTTAATGAAAATCTTGTCGCGATACAACGAAGAAAAACAAATTTGAAGGTTCACAAGCCGATTTGCGTTCGAGATGCAGTGTTAGATATGCGAAGTGGTTCATGTACGATTTTCATTATAAATTTGATTTTGTTTTTAAAAAAAGTTGCCATCAAGTAAATTATTTTTGCTGATACTGACTCGCTTGTTTATGAAATGAAATGAAACCAACAACATTTATCTAGATATCTTCAATTACAAGCATTTTTTTTGATCTTATGATTATCATATCAATACTAAATTTCATGATGACACAAATAAAAAAGTTATTGCTAAATGGAAGGATGAAACAACTTCGTTCATTATCAACTAATGTATTGGATTGCGTAGTAAAATATAAGTTGTATTGTTGGATAACAAAAACCAAAAGGAATACCGCGCGGGTATATTAAAATTGTATTGTATTGGGTTTGATGATTTTAAAATATATGCTTGATGGAAGTGTTAGATTTATAGGAGCAATGACAATTCGAACAAATCGTCATAAATTTGAAGCAGATGTTATAATCAAACGTGGATTAAGTAATTCTGATAATACACGTTATTGCTTAAACTGAAGAGGTACATTTGTACTTTAGTATTGTCGTTCTGACGATAAATCTATACTTGACGCTGATGGAGTCGTTGACGATAAATCTAACTATAAAGCAATGCTTGATATTATCTTTCCGACTAGGGTATTACATTTTATCTAAAATATAAAAATAATGTTCGAAAAATAACAGTCACAAATAGCAGTAATAGCAACATTAAATATGTAATGATCGACGATAAAAAGTTGGCGGTTGAAATTAACAATGAAACAGCAGGACTATGTTTCAGCGGACGTGACAAGCTAAAACTTTCACTTATTGGATGTGGCAACAACGAGTATTTAAATTATCTTGAGAAATTAAGCAAGGAATCATCAGCATCATTTAATAACTTCATTGATACGATTAATCAACAAAAATGAACTAAACTTACCAATAATCTTGATTGGTCAAAAGTATTTTCTATTGACAAAAAAAAATATCCGCTTAATAAAATAGCAATGAATTATATGTTCGAATATCGTCGTTAGGCAAGCGTCAGATTGAAGATCTGTCATTACCATCATGATGATGAAATATTTCCGATATCCGCAATAGAAACGATAACAAAAAAGGTGATGACGTAGTTAAATTTTAACCATCAATAAAAACAATCCTATTATCAGGCAAAAAGTATAAATTTTATCTACCTATAGTAATACCTGACATTTATCAGGCCATATTAGATATTAACCATAAAGTATCAGTAATTGGCAGACCAGAGACCCTTACAAATAAATGACGTCAAGTATGAATACCAAATTTTTATTTTAGGCATCTTGAGATATTTACTGGGATAGGTAGCCAGAAAGTCAAAAAGTCAAATTTGTATTTGTTTGGAGCTTTTTTCAGGGTCACTTTGACAGAAATCTCCTTACAATCTACTATTGTTCATATATATATATATATATATATATATATATATATATATATATATATATATATAAATATATATATATATATATATATATATATATATATATATATATATATATATATATACATATACATATATAACACGCCTGAATAACAGATTGCCACATATGATAAATAGAACAACAAATAACTTAGCTTCATTGATGAAAACATTTTCAGTCACACACGTTCGTCTATAAAATGACAGGCTATTGGCACATTGAACAAATAAACAAATGCTTTTATTTAAGCCGTTTATGGTATTAACATAGGTAAATGACCCATCAGTACACGTGTTTAATGCACTTTTCGGAAAGTGATGAAGAACACCTGCTTAGTACACCGAATTTTTTAAGTAATACATGTTTTTAATTTTTTGTTTCACTTTCTAAATTCTGTGTTCGAAATGAGGTGCAACCATAACCGTACTGCATATGTAATGATCTATTTTTGCATTAACACACGTGTGTATGTCTCTAAGTGCGGTTAGGTAAAAATGTAACCTTCAGAAGATTTTATGTTTTTTTTGTTTAAATATTGTTTAAATTTACGAAACTAACATAAATGATTAGGACTATAAATATTACTTGATACCTAAGAAATTACCGCCCTAACAAAGTTCTTGACGTTTAATACGCGATTCTAAACAATCATCATGCAAAGAATAGTACGAGTTTTCTATAAAAAAAGGTACAATATTTCTATAGAATAGTGCAAGTTGTCTATCAATCGAAAGAAAGATGTTCAAGAATCACGTGATTCTCAAGTTTACGTTGTTGATCAAAAAGCAATAACAATTCTAGAAACGACTATAGGTTTAAAAAATAATAATTCAGTGTAAATTATCGACAACAACACGAGAAAAGTATTAATTGCTCCGGTATATGAAATTTATACTACATTATTTGAGAATAATTCCGAGCCAGAAAGGAAAAGATAATAAATAAAGACAAGTTTTGGTTCTAGTTAAGTTTTTTGCCTTTCCCAATCAAATTTTCTCGGTCAGTCCTACAAATCTTACAAAGGCTGGATACCGATAACTGATTTTCTTACCATCTCGGCATCTTGCGCAGCACATATTAACCGTGAAGCTGCAAATGCATCTATTTTGTCTGTATCATCTATGTCAGTCCTACTATCATTCAAAGTAGACGACGTGGTCTGAAACTATTTTTATTTTTAAAAAATTTCTAACAATTATTACTTAACATACATCCGAGATATATTATTGTTAAGTAGAAATAGCAGAGTGGGCCCAATTTTATCTTCCTTTGAAAACGATGTTCATCGTGCTTTCTTTCAAGATTTTTTAGCATCGTCAGTGGTCAAAAGCACACACTGAGACTCTTAGAAGCAAGATTTTTAGTAATACTAGAGTTGTATTGGATACAAACGTCAAACTTTTCTTTCTTTACCAGACACAACCAGACCTTACAATTGTATGTTATAGTGGAATTCACTCGTCCTATCCATTATTAAGAGTGGTCTTATTTGATATCAGATGAGATATAGTTACGGACTGTGATGTGTCGAATTTTGAAAACTCTTAGAAGCTTTGTTTAAAGGAATTGTATCAAAGTCAACTTAAATAAAGTAGAAAGGGCTAGAGATAGTTAGATGATTATTTTTCATTTCATCTCTGAACGTCAAAAGGGAATTCGTTCTAGCCGACGTAACCTGACCGAGTCAGATGCTATGGTACAAGAGAATGACATAAGACCTTTCCCCAAAATTCGACCGGTTAAAGGCAGCAGCTGGCTATAGATGAGTGTTCAAAGTGATGATTAATTACGGCATGATTAGTTGTTTAGTTTTCTTGTCAATCCAAAAGTTCTACGGAACAGGTTTAGGAAACAGTCTATTCCGATTGGTTAATATGGATTTATGGGAGTAACTCTGTAAGAAATTACAGGTTTTACTTTAGGAAAATTCAGCAGTCTTCAATCTTACTTGGAAAAAGAGTGGTCGAGACTCCGGGAGATCGTGTAAGACGTTATCTCGTGATTTGGCAGTAAAGCGGGAGAGTTTGTCTCAGCAAGTAGGCAAACTCTACATTTTGAATTCGTAAAAAGTACGTCTTCATTATAGAGTAAGGGGCCAGATAGTTCTCTCAGTTAGGAGACGGACCATACGTGAGGTTCGTGGAAACGAATAAAAGAAACGACAAAATGAAACAGTTTTCCTGGATTCACATGAGAAATCCCTGAACAATCACAGGACCAGAACAAGTTCTACGCAGAAATCTAAGTCCAGAGACGATTGTTAAGTCAGTGTTCGACGGACAAGAGTCCAAGACGAAACAGCTAGACAAAGATCGGCAGAGCAGGGACGAACGAAAGTCTTGATGTCCGCATAAAATAGGTGATGAAGTCTCTCATCGTTGCACTCAAAGGACACATCTCATTGGCAATGAAGAAAGTATATTAACGTTGAAAGTAATTTTACATTTAAAGAAATTTGTATTGTCCTTTTATTTGAGTACATTTTTGTACCATTTTCCTTCTTTTGTAACTAAGTCATTGATTTCTTTTCATTTTAATTTCTGTTGATAAACTGGTTAAATTTTATATTTGTTCATTGAAAGGGGTCTCGTTTTGTTATTTATTCAATATACTCGTTCAGAGATCTGCATTCTTCTTTCTATCTATCCACACTGGGTAAACTACACCGCGGAGGTCATTCCCTAGCAACGAACCGTAGTGAAAGAGGTTGGTGTGCTTTGCACGCCGCCAATTTGTCACATAAGTGGGAGCCTCGTTCCGGGATATTTTTACAGTGGGAAAAAGCAGATCTGAGCATATATTGAAAGAAATACAACACAGTATCTTTGATAGATTTGTATTTATTGAAAATAAGAAAACACGAGTGTGAATTGAGTCAACACCTATTATTATATGTTTGAAATTATTCATGCTTTGTGAATTTCTTAAATGGTGTATGACTTTGTAAGAAATTAAGATTCCGTACCTGAAATTGCTGAAGCGTCGTGGGTTGTCCGTATCTAAGTAACCCATAAATATTTTGCCTTAATACTCTTGCAAGAAGAGATCATTAAGTAAGTATTCCCAGGGTAATTTGCATATGTGTTGTAGACGATACGAATTTAGGGAGAATTTATAGTTTGGTACTGCCCGAAAGCAGTTTAAATTACTTGTGTGATTTTTAAGTAAGTCTGTAGGCAAGACTTTACTGAGTTAGAATATTAGTTGATATTCATAGAGAAGTTGTTTTCTTGAAGGCAGAAAACAGGTTAGTGATACTATTCTAGGTGATATAGCGACAAGACAGATAGACAAGAATGGCAACATTACGGCAACTTGCGCGAGAATTCAAAGTTCTTGGATCCGAAGAATTAAGTTATGAAGGGACACAATTAGCGGAATTTGTAAAGCGTAGTCTCAAAGAGTACAAAGAACAGCAAGCAGCCGAAAACGAGAAGGAAAGAGAAGCAGCCGAGAGAGAGAGAGAGAGAGAAGGAAAGAGAGGCCGAGAGGGAAAGAGAGGTAGCCAGACTGCAGGCTGAAAGAGAAAAAGAACTTGAGTTAGCTAGACTGCAAGCCGAGGAAAGGAATAAAGAGAGAGAACATGCATTAGCAATGGAAAGTGGAGTCTAGGAGGGGAGAAGAACCGAACGTACAGTTAGGACCCTCGAGCAGAACAACTGAGGATAGACTACCGTCCAGATAACCATGCCTATGTTCAACGACAAGGATGAAATTATTGATAACTTTTTAACCCAGTTTGAAAAGTTAGCTTTAATACATCAAATACCCAAAGAACAGTGGGCTATTAATATTTCGGCATTTTTGCAAGGCGCTGCCAAGGAGGTTTATCATAATTTGGCACCCGCTGATATAGATGATTATGAAGCTCTCAAGAAAGCGTTACTATGGCACTACGAGCTGACAGCTGAAAGTTTCCGTAAACGTTTCAGAGAGTCATCTAAGAAAGCCACAGAGTCTCACGCGCAATTTCATAATCGTGTACGCGTACTTTTCGATAAGTGGATTAAAATGTCCGGAGCCGAACTTTCATACGAAGGCATACGGGAAGAAATTTTAAAGGAACATGTCCTCAGCACATACCGTAAAGACCTAATAGTATTATTGGCAGAGCGTGATTTCGCGACCTTAGAAGATATTAGTGTAATGGCCGAGCGATATGAAGCTACACACTCTCGTCCAACCACATGGAGTGGCAGGGATCGAACCAGCGTCCCAGATTTAGGAGAGGTAATGGTTTAACACCTACCAGGCGGAATGGTCAAAATGGTGGGAAGCCAAGGGCTGACAATCCCAGCCGTGATCAGCCCCGGGGCTCAGGTAAGTCCCAAGGGATGGACAAGATAACCTCTGGTAAGAAAGAGGAAGTTGTGTGTTATGGCTGCAACAAACCCGGCCATATTCTTAAAAACTGTAGAAGATACCGTCCCACTGTAAATGTAGTGACCCCAGATACTAGTAAACAGAGTAATCTATTGGAGTGGTCCAATACAGAAACAGCTACGGTAAATGGCGTAGAGGTTACTGTGCTGTACGACACCGGCTGTAGTTATCCACCTTTGGTGGACAGCAAGTTTGTTAAACCTACTGATTATACAGGTAAGACTGTAGAGGTACAATTTGCAAATAAGAGTAGAGAATCCCTTCCAGTTGTTTATATCAATCTTGATTCGCCCTATGTGAAAGGACGAATTCAAGCAGCGTGCTTGTCAGGGTTGTCGCATGATGTTATTTTAGGATGTAGGTATGTATTGCCACAACCTAATCCTATGACGTGTACATCTGTACACGTGGGGTCTGTAGAGACTAGGTCTATGAGACGAAGGTCAAAGCGGAAACCGTTGAAACCCTCGACTTCGCCCACAGATAATTTGCTACCTGGCGAATTAAGGAGACTTCAAGAGGAAGATTCTACCCTTAATAAGATACGCGGGTATGCAAAGGACAAGTCAGTGCGTAACTTACCCGACGGTGAGGTAGAGTTCGCACTGAAGCGAGGTATCTTGTACCGATACGCTCGAAAGGGGACCGAGAGGTATAAGCAGGTAATTGTACCACGGGCTAAGCGGGATGAAGTACTTAAGCTTGCACATGAAGGTTTACTTGGTAGTCACATGGGTGTGGCTAAGACGCGAGATAGGGTAGTTAGGGAGTTCTATTGGCCAGGTGTGTATGGTGATGTAAGGAGGTTTTGTCTGTCGTGTGACAAGTGTCAGCGAGTTGCACCTAAGACCTCACATCGCCCAGTGCCGCTAGGAACTACCCCTCTGATTGATGAACCTTTCTCACGGGTGGGTATGGATTTGATAGGTCCGATAAAGTCCGCAGCGGAAAGTGGCAATCGTTATGTGCTAACGATTGTCGATTATGCTACCCGATACCCGGAGTCCGTTGCTTTAAGGAACATCGATTCAGTTATGGTAGCTGAAGCGTTGTTAGGGGTCTGGTCTAGAATTGGTGTACCAGACGAAATATTAACTGACCAAGGGACGTAGTTTGTTAGCCAGGTGATGGAGGAAGTAAACCGGTTACTTTCTATCAGGCACCTGACTACTACCCCTTATCACCCACAGTGTAATGGTCTTGTGGAGCGTTTCAATGGTACATGGAAACAAGCTCTAAAAGAGTTATACGAGAATCGACCTAGGGATTGGGATCGATACCTTCCCGCGATACTTTTTGCGTACCACGAAGTACCCCAAGCTAGTCTTGGATTTTCGCCGTTCGAGCTAATTTATGGGAGGACAGTGAGAGGACCCATGGCTGTATTGAAGCAGTTGTGGACGGATGAGAAAGCATCCAAAGAGGTAAGAACAACATATCAGTACGTTGTTGACCTCCGTAGTAAACTGGAGGAAGTTTGTAACTTGGCCAAGAAAAATCTCTGTGATGCAAGGGAACGTCAGGCCATGTACTACAACAAGAAGGCGAAAGAACGTAAATTTGCGGTAGGTGACAAGGTGTTGTTGTTGTTGCCATTAGAACATAACAAACTCCAAGTGTCTTGGAGAGGACCGTTCGTTGTAACGGAGAAGAACTGTGGACAGAAGTATCGCATCAGGGTGGGCAATAAAGAGAAGCTGTACCACGTTAAACTACTTAAACGTTACCGAGAAAGAGAGTCACCTACTGAGTTCGTGGTTGCAACAGTTGTGACGAAAGACCCAAACGACAACGGAGGAGTGGCGGAAGTACTTCCTAGTTTCCGTTGACGGGGAATGAAACTTACGTAGACGTCGTCCATGACGTAATGTTAACGTCAAACCAACGTGGCGAGGTGAAAGAGATACTTCACGATTACGAAGACATTCTGCCGGAGAAACCAAGTGTGAAGGATTTGGAGGAGTTTAGTATGAAGCTACTGGAGGAAAAGATGAAAGATAGACTGACGTCGGACGCCATTGTTAAGCTACCAGATGTGACAAATGACTTTGTGTTAGGTACAGACGCTTCTGACAGAGGTCTGGGTGCAGTTTTACTGCAAGAACATGATGGAGACTTATTTCCTGTAGCATACGCGAGTAGGAAACTTAATACCGCTGAGCGTAATTATTCAGTCACTGAGAAGGAATGCCTAGTTATTGTCTTTGGGATTCATAAATTTCAACGTTATCTGTATGGGCGAAAGTTTATTCTAGAAACCGACCATCAACCTTTAGCGTATCTTGCACAGGCTAAATTGACTAATGGGCGTTTAATGAGGTGGTCATTGTTTCTGCAACAATATCAAGTCCAGCTACGTTACATTCGTGGAAACTCAAAAGTGGGGGCAGAGTGCATGAGTCGATTGCTTGAGTCTGAGCTGAAGGGGTCACTTCAGGACATGTAAACATTAAATTAAACTGTAACTTCAAAATTCGATGAGCTAAATCCCAGATTTTACTCTTAAAGGGGGGCCTATGTGATGTGTCGAATTTTGGAAACTCTTAGAAGCTTTGTTTAAAGGAATTGTATCAAAGTCAACTTAATTAAAGTATAAAGGGCTAGAGATAGTTAGATGATTATTTTTCATTTCATCTCTGAACGTCAAAAGGGAATTCGTTCTAGCCGACGTAACATGACCGAGTCAGACGCTATGGTACAAGAGAGTGACATAAGACCTTTCCCAAAATTCGACCGGTTAAAGGCAGCAGCTGGCTATAGATGAGTGTTCAAAGTGATGATTAATTACGGCATGATTAGTTGTTTAGTTTTCTTGTCAGTCCAAAAATTCTACGGAACAGGTTTAGGAAACAGTCTATTCCGACTGGTTAATATGGATTTATAGACGTAACTCTGTAAGAAATTAAAGGTTTTACTTTAGGAAAATTCAGCAGTCTTCAATCTTACTTGGAAAAAGAGTGGTCGAGACTCCGGGAGATCGTGTAAGACGTTATCTCGTGATTTGGCAGTAAAGCGGGAGAGTTTGTCTCAGCAAGTAGGCAAACTCTACATTTTGAATTCGTAAAAAGTACTTCTTCATTATAGAGTAAGGGGCCAGATAGTTCTCTCAGTTAGGAGACGGACTATACGTGAGGTTCGTGGAAACGAATAAAAGAAACCGCAAAAGGAAACAGCTTTCCTGGATTCACATGAGAAATCCCTGAACAATCACAGGACCATAACATGTTCTACGCAGAAATCTAAGTCCAGAGACGATTGTTAAGTCTAGAGTTCGACGGACAAGAGTCTGAGACGAAACAGCTAGACAAAGATTGGCAGAGCAGGGACGAACGGAAGTCTTGATGTCTGCATAAAATAGGTGATGAAGTCGCTCATCGTTGCACTCAAAGGACACATCTCATTGGCAATGAAGATAGTAATTTAACGTTGAAAGTAATTTTACATTTAAAGAAATTTGTATTGTCCTTTTATCTGAGTACATGTTAGTACCATTTTCCCTTCTTTTGTAACTAAGTCATTGATTTCTTTTCATTTTAATTTCTGTTGATAAACTGATTAAATTTTATATTTGTTCATTAAAAGGGGTCTTGTTTTGTTATTTATTCAATATACTCGTTCAGAGATCTGCATTCTTCTTTCTATCTATCCACACTGGGTAAACTACACCGCGGAGGTCATTCCCTAGCAACGAACCGTAGTGAAAGAGGTTGGTGTGTTTTGCACGCCACCAATTTGTCACACGGACTAAAATGAATAGAAGACAAATATAATTACAAAAGTGCCTCATGTGAATAATGGTAGGCTTAATAAATACTTTACTAGTATGAAAATTCTTAAGTTACAAATTCTATCAATTCTAAAACCATGATTTCGCGATTTTTTTTAAATAGAAATTTGTCTGTATTTGGCATTTTTCTAAAGAATCGCACATCCGCTGTTTCAGAATTTATCCTTTGATTCAGTGTTTGTATATATAACCAATAATGTGCTGAAGTGCCGTAAAGTCTTATACGTTCTAGAAAGCAATGTTGTAATCGAGCGTCATATAGAAGAAGCACAGATGCTTAATGGAGAGTCGTATAGAAGAGGCACAGATGCTTAATGGAGAGTCGTATAGAAGAAGCACAGATGCTTAATGGAGAGTCGTATAGAAGAAGCACAGATGCTTAACGGAGAGTCGTATAGAAGAGGCACAGATGCTTAACGGAGAGTCGTATAGAAGAAGCACAGATGCTTAATGGAGAGTCGTATAGAAGAAGCACAGATGCTTAATGGAGAGTCGTATAGAAGAAGCACAGATGCTTAACGGAGAGTCGTATAGAAGAAGCACAGATGCTTAATGGAGAGTCGTATAGAAGAAGCACAGATGCTTAACGGAGAGTCGTATAGAAGAAGCACAGATGCTTAACGGAGAGTCGTATAGAAGAAGCACAGATGCTTAACGGAGAGTCGTATAGAAGAAGCAAAGATGCTTAATGGAGAGTCGTATATAAGAAGCACAGATGCTTAATGGAGAGTCCTATAGAAGAAGCACAGAAGCTTACTGGAGATTGTGTGGCATACCTTGTATTTAGAATTATCCAATGTGCCAGTATCTTGTGAAATAAATATGGTATGGTGTTAATTGATAGATAATGACGATACCGTTTTTGCGTTGTTTATTGTCGTGTTTGTTCATCCTTGTTAATTTAACATCCAGACCAGTGTTACGTCTCCACGGATTCCTAAACTGTTACCGTATATCCCTCGTAAAGACTCAATTAAAACAAACCCCACCCATTCCTCATGAGACCTAAACTCTTAGGACATGTCCAACTTGTAGAAACCATGTTAATCAGAAAATTAAATTAAGTTGATCATAATTACCAATGCATATCGAGAGGACCAGTCATTGTAATTACCGATCAAGGAGACCAGTCGTTGTAATTACGGTCTCCTTCTGAGGGCGTTGATTTATGTTTCATCATGTACAGTCCTCACATACGGAGTAGATTGCTCAAATGGATTTTTCATGACCTACCAGCCACAATTAAGAGAATTTCAGTACACGGCCAATTATGTCATTGCAGTTAATCTCCATGGGGTTTTATGTTCTTTTATGTCCTTCAAGAGCCTTGCTTAATTTGAAACATGTTTGACATCTCTTTGCTTTCTCGACAACTATTCTCGGTTTTAGATTAAAAATTAATACACGAAGACTGAAAAGACAAGATTTGAAAGTAGGTGGTAATCCAATTAATCTCTCTCTCTCTCTCTCTCTCTCTCTCTCTCTCTCTCTCTCTCTCTCTCTCTCTCTCTCTCTCTCTCTCTCTCTCTCTCCAAACTCTAAAAAAGATAAGCTAAATAGAACCATAGATGTGTGATTGTGTACATACATACATACATACATACATACATACATACATACATACATACATACATACATACATACATACATACATACATACATACATACATACATACATACATACATACATACATACATACATACATACATATCTCGAGTACGGGAGAGTGTCTTGTGAACTCATGTAAACTATCTTTCCTGATATTAACGATTAATCCGCTAACTTTCACCACAGTGAAATATAACTCTTTGATCCTTTGAGCCTACCTTCCAATTAAATATTTACCCAGTCTTTTTCTAAACAAGATTAATCAACAGAAACTAAATCTTCAGATGAGACGCAATATTGTTTGATAATTTACGCAATTCAAAGAAAACCAAAGGCTCAATTTTTACGATAATCTCTTTAATATAAATTATTTGCTTGATGTGTGTTAATTATTGGCCCCTACTTAATTCATCATGTGATTTCATATTCTTGAGCAAAATACAAATCTTATGCCTTATTATTTTTGTAATTAAAACCTCCAATGTGTATTATATTTAATCAAAATAATATTGGAATAGTAGAGCGTCACAATCTCAGCAAAATGGCAGAAGATTGTTTATACAAACCTACTCATTGTGCCTCCAACGTGAAGAGCAAAGAGACTGTATATTTAATTGATTACTAAAGAATGAACACACTATTTGTTGATTCAATTGAATGGATTGCGATATGTTTTCATATTTAAGAGTTTCATGTCACCACAGAATAATGTGTATAGCACAAAGACTTTCCATAGATTAAAGATTTCTATGCCAGTTATAAAAATCAAACACTCGGATTGTGTACTTCCAAAAAAACACACAAACACACAACAACAGAGATTTGCTTAATGCGATTTAATTCCTTAATGCCTTCAGACGAAATATAAATCTTCTTAGCAAGGGAACAATGATGGGACACAAATTGTAAGTTAAATGGAAGATATATAAATTCATACTGACTGTGTTTGACATTGTCAATTTAAAAAAAAAAGATGTAAATAAAACTGGGGCAAAACAATATATTCGTTTTAGTTCCATCTTTAGAAAATCTAGCGTAAGTATCTTGTTTTCGGCACCCTCCGTATTGCTGAGGTAAAGTGCACTAACGGTCCGAAAAATCAAATGGTATCAAAATCATTTTTTGCCACACGATGTCTGTTTTCCCTGAAACACTATATTCGTAGCAGCTACGGTGTTTTTCGAGTGTCAAAAAGATCTACAAGCTCAAATCCTCAAGTTACGTTTGCTTTCAATTAAAAATGTGCCTATTTGGGAATATAGAAGAACTTAATTTTGTGACTATTGTAGACATAAGTGAAAGTAAATAGACGATAATGCGATAGGTGGAACTATCGCTTAAAAACAGCTAAATCTAGATTATCTCGGTCTAAAGTTAAAAGTATAAGTTCCTATTTTAGCTTGAAGATCAAGAATATTTTAATTATTAAGTAAATAGATTGTCGTGTTTCTGCAAGGAACAGTTTTAAACATTATAGAACACGTTGCCATATTAAATACAAACCATCTTCCGACGTCAGTCTCTAATAGCGGTAAACATTAACACTAATAATTCAATACGAAAGATTTTGCATTTTGCTGTGAAGATTATATAAACAATGTCTGCAACCTACAATTTAAAATAGATAAAATGCAATGTAGACTTTTCCTTTAATACCCGGCAAAGTTGTACTTGAAAAGATCGATGTGTACAAACTTTGCTATCACGAGTCACACAGCCCTGTTCGGCCGTCATCGCTATACAATGGAGGCCAAAAAAGGGTTTGTAGAACAAATTGCCTTGGACAACTCTAGAAAGGAAACCTCTGAAAGTACAGGAAAATGTTTCACCACGTTTCTGAATATTTCTTTTGCTTCTGTATTAGAGATGAGGTTAATTTTTAACAAAAGATCGACGCATTTATAATGACTATACTAGACATGCTATATTCGGCTAACGAGTATGCGGCATGGTGCCTCAATGCTAGACATCACTATTAACTGCCACACTGCATGCATCATAGCCCTGTGACTGAAAATTCTTCAAAGCTATGCTAAAATCCAAACGCATCTCTCTCTCTCTCTCTCTCTCTCTCTCTCTCTCTCTCTCTCTCTCTCTCTCTCTCTCTCTCTCTCTCTCTCTCTCTCTCTCTCACACACACACACACACACACACACACACAGTTTAATGAAGATAATGAGGATCCACGTTAAATTGAACAAAGCTATAATAAAGACGCACATGCACACATTTTAGGTAAAGAGAACTAAAATGTATACGTCAAGATAAAGTTTGTTCAAACAATATAGCTGTTTAGAGTATGGCGTAATATTTCGGTGATTTTAATATTTTCAATGTCGATCAGATCAAAACATATCCAATTGATTTAAACAAACCGTAGGTTTTGTCGCTGTTCTAAATATTTATTTTGTTTTCAGTTTTGCTGTAGTCCAATAAAATAGCAAGATATAATCAATTATATCTTCTTTTGAAAGTTTTTATTCACATTTTGATTTCGTTAATCGTTTTGCTTATAAAACTGCGTTTATTAGTGAGATCTAAGTAACAAAAGCCCCGATTTTATATATGCAGTTACAAAAGAGTCATTTCATGAAGATCGGCTTTAAACTAAACGCACAACTGAGTTTGTCTATTTCCAATTTTTTTATTTTTAAATGGAGACTATTTGCATTTGATGAGAATCAGTTAAGTTACTTAGAATATGGAACTCCACTTTGTTTTTTGCTTTTTTTGTTTGTTTGTTTGTTTGTTTGTTTGTTGTTTTTTTTTTTTGTTGCACCTATTCTACCATGTGGCACCAATTTTATGCAACTAAAAAAAAAAGAAAAAGATGGGAAAGGAAACTGAAAATGTCTTTAACGCTGTCTTCTAATCGGTTTTCTGCTCCCAGAGTTTTGCTTTTGCTGTTGTTTTTTTTTTTTGTTTTTTTTTTTTTTTTGCAGATGTGTGTGTGATTACCCAATCTTCGGTAATGTGAAGAATGAATATGCTATGAAATAGATAGATTTTGATCTTAGCAATTGATGCCTCAAGTACATCAATAATTATTACGATAAGTTAGGCATTGTCGGATATTCCTGTTACGTAATTAAAATGAGAGACATATACCTACATTTCTTCTCATCCAGATGTGCCATTCTGCCCCGAAAGGACCCTTAGCGAACAAAATGAAAATATATCGTTTGTGTGTACTTTAAATAAGATGTTCTCTGTCATACATGGAAGTCAATCACGTTCACTTGTTTTCCGTCAATATAGTATGCCGGTTTTGGTCAACGTATCGACCGCGGACAGCATCCGGGACCTGATTTTATCTTGTTACATTTATATCATAAGGGTACATTTAAAAGTCGCTTCTGTCTCGCGCGCTGGAGGAGACATATGCCATAGTGATGAATGTTGTGTTTATTTTGTTTTCAAACAGACTGGGAGAAGAAGATTCCCTGTTTAGTTTGCTTTTTAAGATACGAAAGGAGAGACTGTGAAAACATTTTCAGAGATTTTAATTACTCCAGAATTTAAATTGTAATTTTATAGAGCAAGCTTTACGAGAAACTAATATGTATGCATGCATGTACGTACGTACGTATGTATGTATGTATGTATGTATGTATGTATGTATGTATGTATGTATGTATGTATGTATGTATGTGTGTGTGTGTGTGCGTGCGTGCGTGCGTGCGTGCGTGCGCGTGCGTGCGTGCGTGCGCGCGTGTGTAGCGTTTATATTGAAAGTCAACACAAAAGCAGTTATATAAGGTTTATATATATATATATATATATATATATATATATATATATATATATATATATATATATATATATATATATAGTGATGGATATAAAACCCTGAAAAAGGTATATGCATTTAAAGACAGGGGAATAAGTTTGAATTACTTGTCGGTGGCTTTTTTAGTGTAATCTTTTGATATGTACAACCATCAACGACCCCAAAATCTTGATATAAAATTGAAAGAAAACTACATGAGAAAATGACTGAAGCATTGTTTTTATAACATCGTTTATAAGAAACTGCACGTAATCAGAATGAATAAAAGTAAATTTGACTACATGACTATGCAGTAAAGTCACATTAATCGTGCAGACGTGATTATAGACTGAGTTTGAAAAGATGCTTTGAGAGAGACTAAGAATAAAACCGAAAATGAAGACAAAGCATTTAACTGAAATGAGAAGTAATAGCACGAAACGTAGTTGAGACCCGGATATGACGTCAAGGCCACATGGGGGTGCTGGGAAACACCATATGCATCAGAGATCTGAGCGCCCCTATGAAATCCTATGCATGCATATGAACATTATCTGATTAGACTGCAGTTTCGTAATTTGAGCAAAAATGACGAATAGGACATGATGTATTGTAATGGCTAATGGAGTTTGACGAATATCACAATGATTTTTATTTTTTTTTTTGCGATAACTTTGATTATAATTGAGTTTAAACAATATTTATTTCAAACATTTCAAATCGTAGACATGGCGCTAAACCAGGCAGACGATTTGGATTAATGTACCGACCTGCTTTCACGAACCATAATGATGATGCTTTATTCTGACACTGACCATATGTACTCACTAATAAGACGATCTTTGTTTATTTGCAGCTTAGCTCAATTTATAAGCTAGTATATACGGTACAGCTAAAAAAAAGGTTCAACATCGCATCTTTTTGCATCATTAATGGCATTTGTGTTATGAAAAACATTCAGAAAATGTGCCACCTGCATTTCGAAATTTTTAAAAAAATGGATTGAATTTAGAATTGCATTAAACCAAGTGTTCTCTCTCTCTCTCTCTCTCTCTCTCTCTCTCTCTCTCTCTCTCTCTCTCTCTCTCTATCTATATATATATATATATATATATATATATATATATATATATATATATATATATATATATATATATATATATATATATGTGTGTGTGTGTGTGTGTGTGTGTGTGTGTGTGTCTGTGTGTGTTTTATGCAACGGCTGATCATGGTTGATGTTGTTCCCAGTTGAGCTTGTTTTATAAGCGCCTTATAAGAACTTACTTACGGTAGATATCTCTGGATCCATCCACGTTTAACAAGATATTACATGATGCATAAAAATGATTTGAACAGCGATTTTATAATAAATCACGCCAACAGAATAAGTAGTATGTCGAATTTCTCCTAATACATGAACATTTGTTGGAAAGTTTTGGAAAAAGAAATGAACACGGCAAGTACGAAGATTATAAAGGAGATGGCGATGTGACAACAATGATGAAACAGTACGTTCAGTTTTGATCAAAGTAAAACACTTGGTCAAGCATCTTATAACTTCAACCCATGCAATCCCGTTAGAAGGAAACGGGACTTCTGAGGTTGTCTTCGGGTCATCAATTATCAATGGCTGGAATAGGCACAAAATGGCAAAAGAATTAAGAACTTCAACTTACATCAAGAAGACTATGAAAAAAAATTGTTTATACTCAGAATACATCAGAATAAAGGCGAATGTGTTGTGCAGGTTCTGGAGCTACGAAGTATTTTCTAACCAGAAGATGTTGAAAAAAAGTTATTTTCTTTCTCCCAAACCATGTTTCTCTCGGCAACGATAATCAGCAAGTGAACCAAAATAATTCCATCAATGTCTTGCAATAGATGAGTGTGCTTATCACATCACAACTGTGCTATTTCGGTTAATGCACCCTTATTCTGTTTTCCATATGACACGCGTGTGATAACAACGCATTACGTTACAATACAGTTGATGACGTCATGACGTTGCACGAGGACAAGACCTGTCAGAAGCATCCAGATGTTTTAAGAAAGCCATTAATGTGCTGTTCTATTTCTTTTTTAAATAATGTCAGTATTTAGGACATACAATATAACATTGTAAATCATTTCAAAGCAAAATTAATGAGAGATGTTAAAGTCTTGCTTGCAAAGACTTGATGCTGACGTTAGTCAACTTGCTTTGTAGATTTCATCGAATTTTCATATACGATCCTACCTGAACGATTCGGTTGAACTAAATAAAAAATTAATTTGAGATTAGAGATTAAGTCTCTCTCTCTCTCTCTCTCTCTCTCTCTCTCTCTCTCTCTCTCTCTCTCTCTCTCTCTCTCTCTCTCTCTCTCTCTCTCTCTCTCTCTCTCTCTCTCTCTCTCTCTGTTTGTATGTAAAAATATCAAAACAAATTTTGATATTCCACCAATCCATATCACAGAATTTAGATGTTCTTTTGTTTAGTCTTATTTAATAGTTCATGATCTTGGCATACCAAATATTTAAGGATTATCACACAAGGCTACATAAATGGATGTGAAACATTTCAGTGACACGTGGCTTCTGAGCTCTGAGCCATTGTTTATATTGTTCTATCTCACTAGCAGTCGGAAATGACGGCATTCGATCTGTAAATTAATTTGGATAAGTTCAGTTTTTTACGGCACAACAAGATTATTTAGTGTCTTGGCAATTGTTGTAATGTGCCTTACCCAATGTCACACCATGGTAACCAACTCGGGCTCATCTGATAGTAGGATTCAACTCGACACACTTTCTGTCGCCAGTTATCAGGCACTGTAATGACTTGGCCCCAGCGGCTCCAACCTTCTTTTGTCGCCTTTTTTTTGCATTTGGGAACAACAACAACAACAACAACAACAACAACAACAACAACAAAATGAAAACAAAAAGCATTTTACGAGCTTGCCATAATTCAAAAGCAGTTTCATATTTAAATGAAAAGCATATACGAGGTAACTTGCACATTTTAATATGCATAAAAAATGTTATATGACATATTGTTTGAAAATGCGAGAGTTTTTGCCGAAGATATAAAATTATTTTTTTAATGTAGCTGCAGAGGATTTGTATGGGTTTCAGGCTACAAATAAATAATCAGTTTTTAGATTCCAAACCAATATGTATTTTTAACGTCAAATAAGAAAACTATGGTTACAAATATTGAAGAAACTTTCAAATCCATTTCATTCCATCGTTTTGTTGTCATGGTGGTTATGAAGATCTTTTCATTTGATAAGAAATAAATAATGGAAATATAAATGTTACAACTACTCATACACAGACAAAATGGCAATATTTATCTGCTTCATTTTTTATAGAAAAACTACGTCGAATTAATGTTTGAAAATAGCGATGGTGATGAAGACGATGAATAGGACAATAATACATGGTGATAAAGTTGTAATTGCTGTTGTTGTTGCTTCTGCTGTTGGTGTTATTATTATTATTATTATTAGTAGTAGTAGTAGTAGTAGTAGTAGTAGTAGTAGTAGAAGTCGTAGTAGTAGTAGTATGCAAACATTTTCGCTGACGCTATTTTTGCTTTCTCATTGATATATCCTTCATTGATTGCTTTATATTTTTATTTTCAAATCGTCTTTCTATTTTCGTTTTATGTATATGGACCAGTCTCTTGTCATAGTTAATAAACGTTGAACGTTAGTGTGTGCGTAGGTGACGACAGGTGCCCCTGGAATGAAAATGAAGTCCTGAAACGCTGACGTCTTCACACCTTTCATCTCATGTCAGATCTTCACACGGTGGATTAGTGAAGCGGCTTGTTTTCCCCTATCTTTTGACGATCAACGACCAAAACAATGCAGAAAATTTCGAAAAAGGAGATGCCCAGGACTGGAATCTAGAGACGTCTATGATTTGCCGATTTTCCATTATTGTGGGCATATTAATCATGTCCACGTGTGTTCTATTTTCCAGAAATATGTAAACAACAAATTTAATTACTCCATCGCTCTTGACGAGCTTTGTTCCGCTGTGGCTGTGCTCGCGTAAGCGTTCTGAAAGGTCTTATCTCTCCCCATCAAAACTGAACAACACACCGTATATAATGGTCCACGTGCAAGAACCCCACAAGAGCAACAGACGACAATTGGACCATTTTATCACTTCCAATTTAATTATTTCTTGAATTATCACTATTTGTATCAGATCTTTAGTTAATTGTCATGGCGAAATACAAAATAATACACAAAGAAGGTGACGTCATAGGACAAAAAAGGTCGGTTTTGATTTGTGTTTAACTGGTGCAGCAACTTAAAATTTTGTCGTCAAAACAAATGGAGATATTTCCTTTTTTAGAAGAGTGTATGTTAACTGCTAAATAATGGATATTTAACTTCAAATGTAATGACAGTTCATATTTGCGTGTGTTTTGTGTGTGTATGTGTGTGAGAGATGTGTGTGTGCGTGTGTGTGTGTGTGTGTGTGTGTGTGTGTGAGAGAGAGAGAGAGAGGGGGGGGCGGTTGATTCTAAATGATGGGTAATGGTCATTTTGAGACGAATATAAATCGCCTGGCAAATCGTTACCACAACGTGATGCATGGTCTAGGATCTAGACTGTAAAAATAATGTCGAAGTGTACTCCTTATGAGTCAACCATATTTAAATAATATAATAATAAACCAATCCATTTTCTCAGTTACAACGAGATTTCTCAATTTCTCAATTTTAACTGGGAAAGAAAGAATAAAAGGAACAAAACCCGAAAGATATTATAAATATAATAATAATAATAATAATAATAATAATAATAATAATAATAATTATTATTATTATTATTATTATTATTATTATTATTATTATTATTATTATTATTATTATTATTAAATTGCTATTATTATTATTATTATTATTATTATTATTATTATTATTATTATTATTATTATTATTATTATTATTATAAGCTGATTTATACATAAATGGGGGCTTTAACCTCCGTTGATTGTTATAGCACAGCAATTGGTTGATATAGAATTTCTATTCTTATAAAATATAATTTAGCAAACCTTGAAATAGGCCAAAATATTTACATCATCTTCCATCTATATAAATAATCGCGCGGTCCTTGAATTTTGAAGATACTGCAGTTGTAATAAATTATATCTTAACAATTGAAGCACACCTGCTGGATCTTTAAAAATTTCTTCAACACAAGAAACATCCATGGAAGTGTATATGATGCAAAAAATATATACATGTACAAACATTAATTGCGTCTAATTAGACAACTAGAAAATTCTCCTGACTTTGAGAGATCCAGTGCGTGTTGCTCATCTTTCATTCCATTTCAGCCCTCAAAATACATTATCTACATCTTATAGTTCATTAACACTTTTATGTATTAACGATAAATATACCTGTGATGTACTCTGGAGATAGTACCATGTGTTTGGTGCCAGAGCAGGCAATGTTTATACCTGAATGAAGTACGTAGCAAGTTAGTGTCACGTCTGATAATTTCCATGATTTGATATTGTGGATGGATTTAACACCATTTTCAGACCGCAGAAAGAACCACCAACCCACTGTAATCTACAAGCAAGCTTTCTCCCATACATACTTTGTTATGACAGATTCTATATCTGAACAATGCGAGCACATTCGACCACCCAACCACAAAATTCCTCATTTTTACTTTTACATTTTTTATGTAGCAGGTCCAAAAAATGGGGAAAGGGTCAAGGTTTTATTAAGACGATTTGTCAACTAATCGAACCGAACTTTATGTTAGACTATTTCTGAATGGTTAAATCCTTTGTCTGAAGCTATATTCCCTACCTGTTTTCCAAGCATTTCCACCCTCCTCTGGTGTATGTCATCTGCATGAGGTTATATTTTACCAGATGTTGGGACCTTTGTTATCTCTGAAGATCCAAAATAAAAACTTCTGCCTGTCGTACTGATAATTACTATCGCATGTTTAAGTTAGAATTATTCCGTACCCGTTTAAATCCAGTCTCAAAACTAGAATACATGCATTAAAAAGTAACCGAAATTCAGTTTTTTCCCTGACTTTGTTCTGACAAACACGTTTATTTTTGTTTTATATCTACGATGATATGGAGATTCATGTAATTGAATTTAACTATATGCTTCCCTTTATTAAAATATAAAAGAACGTCATATCAGCTAAATGTTTTTAATTTCATCACAAATATTTGATAAACAGTTTGCCCTGTAAAACTGGTCGTTTTATCCGAGACCATAGTTTCGCATTCGAACTCTAGCAGTTATTGGGATCTAGATACATACAGCAACTGGTACATAGTGAATGCTTCAGTAATACTGATTCTCGCCAACATACACATTTCATGATTCTTCTGTAAATAACACATGATCCCATAGTTCAAATGTCCAGATTCACTTTTAGTTTAGAAATACACTCAATAGCAAAATGCGAAACTGTGGAGTGCAACCTTTACCAGACACGTGTTTGCGTTAAAGTTCAGGTGCTCGTAAGACAGCATATAACTAATCCTCCATCTTTCGTGAATGTACGGAATCTCCGTACTTTTTTCCCATTATGTAAACAAAGTTATCAATCACTACAGTTGAGGGAAAGTTTCCAATGTAGCAGTTATATGGATAGTGTAATAATTATTAAAATGGCGTCATTGATAGGTCAGCGGCCTATAAATTGGCTTACCAGGTAACTTATGGCGAAGACTTCAGGGAGCCACACAAGTTCTGGTTGAACGAAATTTTGTAACTGTTACTTCTTTGTGAACTGACCTAAATTGGCAGTGTGACACAACAGTCTGCGAAGGTATTACGACCGATCTGGTAATGTCGCTTATTGTTTGGCAGGTCAGTCTGCATTCCTTATAAATATCTAGATGTCATGTATATGTTTTGTTTTGTAGAGGTTTTTTTTCGGGAAATAGATGCTTGCTTGTTTGGTTGGTTTGTTGGTTGGTTGGTGGGTTAGTTTTCTTTTTTCTTTCTGCCCAACAATGCACATCGGCATTTTCAGCAACTAATCATGACTACATCGCAAGCACTGTTAACCTAATTCTCATTTTGAAGTTGTCAATATTATTTTTGCTTGAAAGATTGCAGAAGCTATCTAGAGAGAAACTTTGGGATGGGAAGACATGTCTATGTTGTTTCAGGTTTACCGAAGCGCCTTCTATTAGAAAGTATTTTACAGACCATCTCTCACGAAACGACTCATGATTCTGGTGGACGAGACTACCTGTCTGTCTGAGTCAATTTATATGAGTCAAACAAAAGTCTGGTCAAACGAGTATACTTTTACTGAAAACTGAATCACACTTCGAGTGCTCCTGAAACTACATATATAACTGTCATCTTCCATTTTAACGTAAAGTATTTTTCGCAATTTTTCCCAGTTATTAACCGCGCTAATAGGAAGTTTCCATTCATAGCAATTTAGGGTTAAGTTTCTAAACTAGCTGTTTTGGAAATGATGTCACTATCAACTCGTGCACAATGACTGAACAACACGAGGTAGAATACAATGTTTCAGAAAATGAATGCATTATTTCAAAATGTTTCTAATCAAAATGATGGATGAAAGCTAAATCTTCTCTCTCCTCACCCAACCCCCTCCAATAAAGACGACTGATCCCCTGTGGTTCATTTGGCTAAAGCGCCAGTTACAGTTGAACCGAGGTTAACTCTCAGAAGATAACATATATGAACCAGATTTTCCGAAATATTTCTGTTTAAATTCGTAAAATGATTAACTGTTTAAAATCTGTAGTGAAACCTATTTATCATAGAGAAACAAGCCTCTTGAAAAAGAAAAGAAAATGTCTGATCGCATGCTGAACAGCAGTCATTATCCGTTCCATATTGCAATATGACGTCAGACAATGCAAGTCAGTAGTGCTATGTAAGATGTATCTCTGCTATTGATGTTTCGCCTGCTTAATGAGTCAAACTTGAGTAAGACTTGTGTGTTGAAGCTTTATGTAAGACAACAGAACACAAGACTTGTGTGTTGAAGCTTTATGTAAGACAACAAAACACAAGTCTTGTGTATTGAAGCTTTATGTAAGACAACAGAACACAAGTCTTGTGTGTTGAAGCTTTATGTAAGACAACAGCACACAAGTCCTGCCAAAATTCAAGGAATTTTCAATTGTTATTACAAGTGAAATTAAGTTTAATTTGCAAGTGAAAGAAAAATAGATTTTCCACTCAACTTTGCTGCAATTTTCATGTTTTATTTAATTACATCTAACATTTTCAGGGGGAAAATAACACGTTGAAATCAACAAGGACATAAATATTCTATTGCGGAGATTTTATACCTAATGTTAGTGCCAAACAAAGCGAGTATCATGCTTCGTTACTAACGTGTAGATAAATTGAATTCGTTAAATCAGGAACTAGTTGGGCTACTAATTCGTTTTAGATTTAAAAGGGCGTAAACGTTCAATTTCTCAGCTACAGAGACCAAGTGATATTTAACATTAGGTACTTGATTCACTACACCAACAAGATAACCCTATAAGAAATGTATTCATCTAGTATGAGGAAAATTGTTCTTGGACAATACTGGATACATTATGTAAACCAAGATTGCCTTATTCATTAATATATTAGGAAATTATTTTATGGCAGTCTTCAACATGACCGTGTGAACCATTACTTTTGGCAGATATGTATTTAACACGGATAAAATGGGTATTATTTACAAATTAACCATATATGTCTCATGGAATCGGTTGGCTTTTAAAGTTTGCATTTAGCTTCGAAACAAATCATTCCCTATAATTTCCTCACAATTCGTTTAACTTCTTGAGCTCAAAGGTAATTAAAGGACCTCAATGCACACGGACAATCTGGAACAAAGTGGTTCAATGATTCTTGGTTTGCTGTAAGATATGCTTGCTAATGAAATGTAAATAAACTTTACTCTTTCTATATCTTAAGGAAAAGAATTCATGTATTAGGAAGGAGGGACTTTGTATTGTATATAGCCCGTAGGTGAAGAAATGCGCACACCTTACTTGAATTGTCAATGAAATGGCATTAATATACCTCCCATATCCTAGAACTTATATGCATGAGTAAGTAATTTGTGAGAACAACATGACATTTTAAATATATCCCACTCCATCCCCACAATTATGTTTCCTGACAGACGATCGGTTTATACTTCAAAAATTTTCAAAGAGCAAGAAATCTTATTTGAAAAAAAAAACAAATATGTACGTGGGCACGCGTCTGTTTTCCATATCGATTGCTACAAAGAAAGAAAGAAAGAAAGAAAGAAAGAAAGAAAGAAAGAAAGAAAGAAAGAAAGAAAGAAAGAAAGAAAGAAAGAATTGCCAAAACTAAAGACAGAGCTAAGTCAGTGAAAATGATTTTTTTTACGAATCGCAAATTAAGTGGGCAGAAAGACTGCAAATGATATTGTACGAAAGGATTAAAATAGTTTCAAAATTTAAAGTTCGTCTCAAGCGTTTTAGTTCGAACGACTGACCTAATGGCAAAATGGCAGTATGCTACCGTCATGTGACTACACTGGGAATTCTGAGAATAGATCAAACCCGCTTGATCCTCCACTCCGGGCGATTTTTGAAAAATTAAAACGCAATCCTTCTCCCCACCCCACCCCACCCCACCCCACCCCAAAAAAAGAAAATTACCAACTCCTTCCCCCAAGGCAACAAAGAATTACTGACCAAGTAGAATGTACGGGATACTTGACCAGTGTTAAATAGTGGGTAGCACGACAACGAAATAGCATAAATAAGAAATGAACAACATAAAATAATGTATATTTTTGTAGCAGTTTATGCAAGGATTAGGAAACTAATGGTATTTTCAAATGAAGGTGTGTACACATTAAAGGCAATTTTATGGAGTTGATTACACATTACGGGTGTGATGTGTCGAATTTTGAAAACTCTTAGAAGTTTTGGTTAAAGGAATTGTATCAAAGTCAACTTAATTAAAGTAGAAAGGGCTAGAGATAGATGATTATTTTCATTTCATCTCTGAACGGCAAAAGGGAATTCGTTCTAGCCGACGTAACATGACCGAGTCAGATGCTATGGTACAAGAGAATGACATAAGACCCTTTCCCAAAATCGACCAGGAAAAGGGCAGGAGATGACTATAGATGGTTGTTCAAAGTAATGTTAATTACGGCATGATTAGTTGTTTAGTTGTCTTGTCAATCCAAAAATTGTACGGAACAGGTTTAGGAAACAGTCTATTCCGATTGGTTAATATGGATTATGGGCGTAACTCTGTATGAAATTAAAGGTTTTACTTTAGGAAAATTCTTTAGTCTTCAATCTTACTTGGAAAAAGAGTGGTCGAGACTCCGGGAAGAGCGTGTAAGACGTTATCTCGTGATTTGGCAGTAAAGCGGGAGTTTTGTCTCAGCGAGTAGGCAAACTCTACATTCTGATTTCGTAAAAAGTACGTTTTCATTATACAGTAAGGGGCCAGATAGTTGTCTCAGTTAGGAGACGGACTATACGTGAGGTTCGTGGAAACGAATAAAGAAACGGCAAAAGGTACGCAATCTTAGTCTTCCGATTTTATTATGTTATTTTATTTGTTGATCTATTTCAAATGTATTCTTGATATGATGTATGTATGTATGATTTCGTTTTGCAGGATTTTAGTGAAATGCTAGTCATGACATTTTATTCTTTGATTTTCTAATTATCAATTCATTTGGAGAAGTGTCAAGCTTGAATGTAATTAAAATTTCATTAGATTGGTTGACAACATTGCATGTAACTGAATCTTTAATACATAGGAGTGATTAGGAATTTTCATGAAAGATTTAAGGAATGATGGGTAATATTTCATAGTTTTATGGATTAACTCTGTCTAAAATGAGTATGACCTAACATTACATGTATATGCATATACTAGTTTGTAATATTTAATTGATCACTTAAGTGTATATCTATATGCTAGTTTGTTATATTTAATTGGTCGAGTAAACTATTTTAGAATAGTTAGATCTGAGGGTCTAAGCCATATGTAACTTACCACTGCTAGATTGGTAGAGTAAGAAGTTAGGGGGGGTTACATACGGGTTCATACGGCTGAGTTGAATTTAATTGACCACCCCTAGCGTGATCCGAATTAATGTAAAAATACAGACATGCCTGAGAATGTGACCTATTGTCTATTGCGAGACATTTTATTTATTGAAGGAAACAGCTTTCCTGGATTCACATGAGAAATCCCTGAACAATCACAGGACCAGAACAAGTTCTATGCAGAAATCTAAGTCCAGAGACGATTGTTAAATCAGAGTTCGACGGACAAGAGTCCAGGACGAAACAGCTAGACAAAGATCGGCAGAGCAGGGACGAACGGAAGTCTTGATGTCCGCATAAAATAGGTGATGAAGTATCTCATCGTTGCACTCAAAGGTCACATCTCATTGGCAATGAAGATAGTATGTTAACGTGGAAAGTAATTTTACATTTAAAGAAATTTGTATTGTCTTTTTATTTGAGTACATGTTAGTACCATTTTTCTTCTTTTGTAACCAAGTCATTGATTTCTTTTCATTTTAAATTCTGTTGATAAACTGATTAAGTTTTATATTTGTTTATTGAAAGGGGGCTCGTCGTGTTTATTTTATTTAATATACTTGTTCAGTGATCTGCATTCTTCTTTCCATCTATCCACACTGGGTAAACTACACCGCGGAGGTCATTCCCTAGCAACGAACCGTAGTGAAAGAGGTTGGTGTGGTTTGCACGCCGCCAATTTGTCACAACGGGCAATATTATGGAGTTGAGTACACATAAAGAGCAATTTTATGGAGTTGAGTACACATTAAGGGAGATATCATGGAGTTGAGTACACATTAAGGTCAATTTTATGGAGTTGAGTACACATTAAAAACAATATTATGGAGTTGAGTACACATTAAGGGCGATATAATGGAGTTGAGTACACATTACGGACAATATTATGGAGTTGATTACACATTAAAAGCAATATTATGGAGCTGAGTACACATTTAGGGCGATATTATGGAGTTGAGTACACATTACGGACAATATTATGGAGTTGAGTACACATTGATGGCAATTTTATGGAGTTGAGTACACATTAAGGGAAATATTATGGAGTTGAGTACACATTACGGACAATATTATGGAGCTGAGTACACATTAAAAACAATATTATGGAACTGAGTACACATTAAGGGAAATATGGAGTTGAGTACACATTAAGGGCGATATATTGGAGTTGAGTACACATTAGGGACAATATTATGGAGATGAATACACATTAAAAACAATATTATGGAGCTGAGTGCACATTTAAGGGCGATATAATGGAGATGAGTACACATTAAGGGAAATATCATGGAGTTGAGTACACATTAAGGGAAATATTATGGAGTTGAGTAAACATTGAGGGCAATTTTATGGAGTTGAGAACGCATTGAGGGCAATTTTATGGAGTTAAGTACACATTAAAGGCAATTTTATGGAGCTAAGTAAACATTAAAGGAAATATTATTATGTTGAGTACACATTAAGGGCGATATAATGGAGTTGAGTACACATTTAGGGCGATATTATGGAGTTGAGTACACATTACGGGCAATATTATGGAGTTGAATACATATTACGGGCAATATTAATTTTGTGTTATTGATGAGTGTATCATAGTTCGTAAATGACTTGACACTTGTTCATTTGTTTTAGCTGTTATTTAACAGTTTATAAGACAATATGAAAAGCTATGATACCAAAACTATTGGTATGGTATCTTTATGTCTGTTAGCGCGGGGTACCAAGTGACCGAGTGGTCTAAATTGCTCACCGTTACAGATCACTGCCATCTCACCTCTGTCAAGGATAGTGTGGGTACGTGAGAAATCTTGCTGGCAGTTTCTCATGGGTCGGTGGTTCTTTCCGGGGTTTTCCCGGATTCTTCCTCCACCATTAATACTGGCCGCCGTGTATAGCCTATCTTGTGCTGAAAATGGCGTTAAACCATATAACAGCAGCATTTGTTAACGCTGTCGTGTGGTGTTGTAAATTCATTGTCCCCACATGTCCTTCTTTGTCTGCATTGTCCCCACATGTTTTAAAATACGGTATCTTTTCTAATTTGTCCATTTGTCGTTTAGTTCATTTAAATAGTTTTTATTTCATAACAAGTCTAAGCGCATCATACCCGTCAAATAATTTGTCTTGCATGACAACAAAAGAATTTCTGCGCATTACAAACTATACCTGAAGAAAAAAGTCTTTGTTCCTGTGTTTTGTCTCTGAATTTGATTTAAACGTTTCCTGACAATAGAATAAACTTAACGTATTGAACCAGAAGTGTGACATTTCTATATAGTTTCAAATTTGCAATGAAGTTCGCGATAGATAGATAGATAGATAGATAGATAGATAGATAGATAGATAGATAGATAGATAGATAGATAGATAGATAGATAGATAGATAGATAGATAGATAGATAGATAGATAGATAGATAGATAGATAGATAGATATGTATATGTATATGGCCATGAAACAAGAAGACTGATTTGGCTTTAGATGAATAAAAAATCGTGAGGATTAGAGAATGAAAAACTATTTAATACATTGAAAATCACCAACCTATAATATTTATAATGAAATAGTTACTTTGTCAAAACGCTCAGAAATTTTGCATTTGTCATAAAGTGGTTTTTTAAAATTTCCTTAGATTCATATCAATCCCTAGCCTCTTTATGAATTTAAAACACTTATTTACGGTTTTATCTTCGAATTCCCCTGACGCTGTTAAATTATATGCAAAGTCAAAACTGTTAATGTAAATTGATGTGTTTGTGATTTAGATTTTTAACGTAGCTTTAACAGTTTCTCAGTCCTATCGCAACGATGTTTGCAGTGTGACAGTTTTATAGTGATGTTTCGGACTGGGGCATCATGCCGCAGGCATGTAGCACGATGTCTCACCCAGTCATATTATCCTGACACCAGGCCGACCAGTCCGAACACCAAACTCTTAATACTGAGCGTCAAAGCAAGGCAGCTGTTATTACCATTTTTTAAAGTCTTTGGTATGACTAGGCTGGAGTTCGAAACCGCAACCTCCCACATCCGCGGCGGATGCTCTAACCATTAAGCTACAAACTGTTCATGAAAAAAAGTTCCTACAATGAACTGGCCAATGCAAGGATAATATATCTGTAAGACTTTTAAATCCTTTTGCTGTCAGATTATCAGCTGTATCCTTGATGCCGAAAGTTAAAATCGTTTTACCAAATTAGCCCTATGACGTCGTTGTAAGTAATGAATTATTAATTATTATTTTAATTTTGTGAAACAAATTTTCATAACATTTGTTAAATATCAAACACGAAAACATCAAATACTTTTTCAACAATGATAATTTGAAAATGATGAGCTGATTTTTTGATCACAGATAAATTAGTCATGAATGGGGGTCAAAACTCCTTGGCGTGTTTTTTTTTTTTTTCTTCACGTACAATTAATAAAATCTTATATCAGACAAAAGTCACCGTAGCTATTGATACCAGTCATCCGGGAACATTCAACTCTGTGAATTGGACGGAATGAGGGGTAGGATTACATATATTAAGAAATATGACACGTGTGTTTCACAACCGCTCACGTGGGTAAAGCGGAATATTTTATCTCCTTATCTATTCGTCAGAGATAAGAACATATAGGTAGCAAGCACGAAACTGATGGGCAGCGTACGAGACGCGGAGTGTCATCCTCTGACTGAACTGAAATGGTCGCATTAGGTGGCTTCAATTAAAAGTTTGTACACAGTTTCATCTACCATCTTATCAGCTTCCTTTAAACATAATCCAAGAGGCTGACAAACTTTGCACAAAAAATTCTAAATCTTTATCTTCCGTTTAATCGTAAAAATTCAACAATAACAGTTATGTTGTGCATACGTATACGAGGCATACACTAAAATGAAAGCATACAATAAAGCAAAATATTATCCATGCACAAAAAAATCATTGACTATCATACCTGAAATAAAATCTAATATGACCAACACTTTTTTGAAACTTAAGTTATATATATATATATATATATATATATATATATATATATATATATATATATATATATATATATATATATATATATATATATATGGTAAAACAATATAATATGTGGATGTAATAAATTTTATCACGATACGAATACAAATCTGTTTTTCGTCGCATAATAGCAGAAGTTGTAAGAATTTATTGATGTGCGGAAAATCTGAACGTTTGGACAACGCAAATGCCTTTCTTTCAAAGAACTCCTTTCTTGCTTAATTATTTCTCAAGTACCTGTCAACACTTTCCCTTAGGTCTCAATGCTTTACTTAATAAAACTGAAATGCTGAGACTTGTTAAAACTCGAAAAATTCATTAAGAAAGAAAGAAAGAAAGAAAGAAAGAAAGAAAGAAAGAAAGAAAGAAAGAAAGAAAGAAAGAAAGAAAGAAAGAAAGAAAGAAAGAAAGAAAGAAAGAAAAAGATAGATAGATAGATAGATAGATAGATAGATAGATAGATAGATAGATAGATAGATAGATAGATAGATAGATAGATAGATAGATAGATAGATAGATAGATAGATAGATAGATAGATAGATAGATTTAGGCTACCGGACATTCACGCACAAGATGTCAGCCTGTTCTTTTGTTTATTGTGCAAAAATCTGATTATGGACTGCTACTTAAACAAATGCATGATCTTCGGTATAATTTCACCAAGATCAAAAACCAGCTTTGTTCTTTTCGTTCACTACCTTTTTAAACTGAAAGTTGCAAATCGAAGAACAAAGACTGGGTGCAAAGTGTGCAGGCTGGTTGTGATAGGAATCTATTGTAAAGCATATAATATATAAATGCATAAAGCGAATCGAATGTCTTTTGAACGACACGAATTACTCCTATTCATATTTACACTAATGTTCCTAACAAATAGTACTGTGATATTTAAAAATAACAATTTTCTCTTTCTACACCTTATTATCCCTTAAATATTTGGAGTTAAAAAGCATGTTCACCCGTTATTCTCAAAAATAGTGGATTCCATTCAAGTTGGGTCGCTATTCAAAAGCATTTGAAGCGTCTATTACTAGCGGGGTGTAAGAGGAGATGTAAAGGCTTTGGTAAACAATTTATTTTCCGCCCCGTATATTTAATTTAAACTTGTGTAGCTTTCTTTTCCCACAAAAATATCAAGAAGTTTACGAAAAGATGTAAAAACAAATTCCGAACATTATTAAGTATTGAACCATTGATATATAATTAAGCTGTGTTAAAATATGTGGTTTTAGGCATAGAAACTTGTATATCTCCTTCACTTTTCTATACTGGTAAATAAATAAATAAACATATAAATAAATAAATAAATAAATAAATAAATAAATAAATAAATAAATAAATAAATAAATAAATAAATGTTATCGGTTCATCAGTGTTAAATTAACGTTCGGCTGTCATCTTTTGTAGCCAAAATTTTCGTCCTTTCAACAATCACTTCTGGCCTTTTTTGATTAATGGCTTCCAAGATATTTTATCTATTACCATTTATAATGAATTCTCAATTCTTGTGTCACTCTATCCATACATTGATTTGAACACACGGTTTTATAATTTTACATCATTAATTTTACATACGTACTTAACTCATAAGTCCATAACAGTAAAATACTAAAACATGGTTTAGACGAGACATGATCATGTGATTTGCAACAAATAAAGAAACAATGGCGAATTCGTCCTTTTGAACGTCAAAATCTGATCGTTTGTGAGCTTTTAAGCAGCAAAGACTGGTGTCGTATTTCGTAGCAAATATATTAGGTTTCGTACCTGTGAAATACCTTATGAACATGTTTATGATTATACTTGGAGAGATACCTACCAACCTACATACATTCAAACACATACCTACCTACCTACCTACCTACCTACCTACCTACCTACCTACCTACCTACCTACCTACCTACCTACTTATCAACCTACCTACCTGCCTATCTACCTAGCTACCTATAGCTACCTATCTAACTTCCTGCATACATACATACATACATACATACATACATACATACATACATACATACATACATACATACATACATACATACATACATACATACATACATACATACATACATACATTCATACATACATACATACATACATACATACATACATACATACATACATACATACATACATACATACATACATACATACATACATACATACATACATACATACATACATACATACATACATACATACATACATACATACATACATACATACATACATACATACATACATACGAACGTACGAACGTACGAACCGAACGTATCTCAAAACCTATTGTGATTCGAAAAGAGAATAAAGCCATTGCAAGCACTGTTATTCGCCTGATTCGAAGGAGAAAATGAACGTGATGAGAACATGAAAAAATCGAATAGGATAATTTTATTTCCTGCAATTGGATATACTTCAAGCATAGAGACATACGCTGAGATAGATAGATACATGCTGACCTTTCTGATCATCATCGTGACATACTAAACTAAATCTAATTTTAAAAATGAGCTGAAATAAATCGAGGTGATGCAGAAATCATTGTATGAACCTAAAAATCTGCAGGGTTCCGATCAGGAAACCCCCGGTGGCCGAGTGATTTAAAGCGCTCACAAAAATTTTAACCAATCATTGTCATTTTACCACTGTCCCCGTAGGTTCGAGACTTGGCCAATGTGGGCATGTGAGAAAGCTATTCAGTAACTTTCCGGCGGTTCTCTCGGTTCTTCTTCCACCAGTTATACTAGCCTTTATGTGTAGCCTATCGTGTGCTGACAAATAGCGATAAACCCACAACAGAAAAGGTCGAATTAAAGAAATTGAAACGTTGTGCCTCGACATTTAGCGCAAACCAAATTATCAGTTCAATAAATCACATTACTGTCACCCTGTGTATCTGAAAATGTTGTTTTATATTAGAGTTGAATTTTGTTATTCAGCCTGCTCAACAATTTATCATCTCTAATGTCGGTATTTTTAAACAGTGTGGCAACAATTCAGTTCTATAAATTTTATTTTATAATTCTAGATACAGAGAGTGGGAAGGAATTATTAATGAAATGCAAACAGAACTATAAAATATGTTTCTGTTTGTGTGCTTGCTGACTGTTTACTTTTTTAATCGATCGGTTCAATTGATTATGACCGATGCAGAATGGGTTGAAGAAAGTCATGATTTTGATTTCAAATATGTTGCTAATGAACGAAGCGAATTCTTCAGACCTTTTTTTTACAATGAAGGAAGAATGGGAAATAAAAATAAAAACAAATCTCTTTCTTGCAACTTTCTATATTCATAATTTTAACAAATTACGCCTATATAGAACATTCTAATCTGATTTCAGATTTTGTTCAAAAAAATACATCTACATGAAAGATGTATGGATAACTAATTCTGTGTTTTGATTGGGTAGTTTTTGTGTCACATGATTTGACCGGGATACTGGAATATTTATGAGCTGTCTGTGACTGTACATAAATTTAAAACATATTCTTGGATTTGACTTTAAAATTTAGAATGTATATAAACACTGATCGAATAAACACACATTTTGTCCTTACTTTTGAATAAATGTACTGTTTGCATAGCAAAGATCAATCATTCTGCTTTTTGTCGATATAGTTCAATGGCAAACATATAATGAGATGTCAGTTTTCTTTATACAGTTTTCTTAATACAGTTTTCTTCTGACGTCTCTGCAATATTTAAATTCGTTTTGCTTCATATCCTTTTTGCTTATGTATGTGTTTATGACCCAAATCATGTGGCAGTTGATATCTTTCTCACATCCTTCACTATGCTGATAATGTTCAATTTAAATTTTAATTCATGTTAATCAGTTTGTCTTTTTGCCTCTTTCTTATACACATTCATACGTTCCTTACACACACATGTGAGTGCGTATGGGAACCTGAGCACAAAGTAGAGGATATCGGACAACTATGTTCTATTTGTTTTCCTTTCTTTTAACGTCGCTTTTTATATATTATTGTGTCGTTTTAAGACAATGAACTGACTTTCGTAAGAACACATGCATTCAAGCCTGGTTGGTATCGAACCCGCGGTCCTTGAATCTCGAGTCTTACGCTCTACGCACCTAGCTACTGTGGCATATAAATTAAAATGTTACTGTAGATAAACACATACCAACTGTGCGTATCTTGCAGAAAAAGTAGACACCAGACTTCACCATTGTCTCTTTTGTTTTATAAGCGTAATATATAAGAGGCATGGAGAACTTGAACATTTGTCGGGGGTGGGGTCGAACAACTTTGGGATACCAAAATCTCTAGAAAAGAAAACATTACACAAATCACAGCAAGCACTATGCGGACGAAGCTTCCAAAGCAAATCCCAAATTCAACACACAGTAAAACAAGAGGAGAAAATAGAATAATGAAGAAACAGAAAATAGCAGAGGTTTATAACACACGTGAAGAAATATAAAAATTACACTCAATACAAACGATAAAGATCATTTTTATTTCAGTTTTCACACAAGAAAAATAAGGCAACTCGTCAAAAGTGTTGAAATAAAAAAAAAGCTATTAGTTCAATCTTGTAAAAAAAATGTGGTATTTGAGATAATTTTCTAAATTTACATATTAGTAAGTAAATCTTTTTCACACTGCAAACTAATGGCAGAAAATCTTCACACTGCAAGCTTACTGTACCTTGTTTTTACTTATAATTTTTCATAAGTCCTGCGCGTGAATGAATTATCCTTTCGTTTGATTTGTAAGAGCTAGGATTTCGTAAAACATTGAGAGAGGTGCTTGAAACTAAATAAATCCACAAATCTGAAGACCATGTTGTATCATAAGAGCACATGAATAATCCACAGTGGTTTATTGAATAAGCATCTGTGAGAAGCTGATGAGATGCATGCATATTAACACATCACGAGTCCTGTCCGGGTGGCCATAAAATCTGTGGAACTCATCGTCCGGATCATTGCTCTGTTGTACCCAAATATTAGTGACCTATTCCTGTCCACGTTACTATGACTCCCCACAAACAAATCGCTAGCACAATGTTGATGGCGGGCTTATCATGATATACAAATCAGTCAATGAACAATAAGGATCGTTCTACGCCTGGTATGATTTAGAATTGACACCAACATCATTGTCTCCTAACCAGGTTATGACGAAGATGTTAAGCCAGAAAAGTATTGTCTTTGTACACAATACCGCGAATGTAAGATATTTACAAGATTATGACTTTGTTTTACAGAATGGTTACAAAGTAAATACCCCTCGAAGATCGAAAGAATGAATTCCAAACAAGAACCAGTCTAATAGATGACAAGAACACTAACGAGAATTTAGTCGTGTGTCACTTAAGCATGACAACTTTTGGACAATATGCCCTAGAGCCAAAATTATGCAGAGTTGGATAATCGCCAAAACATGTGGGGGCCCATGCACCATATCTCTCTTTTTTCTCGACAGTAAATATCTGCAGTAAAACAATTCTTTTCGCAATGACGTTTCACCGTCTAGATGGAGCGATGCTCTGAATTTTTCTTGCCATACCAGAGCGGTCAAAAAATTAATCGAATTCTTCTGCGAACAATTCCCTTGAAAACCGTTTTAAGGTACGGTTTTAGAAGCTTCTCTGCGCACCACAGTTGTAATTTAATCAGACAAGTTCTTCTCGAACGCTGGGAGGTAGGAAGGCGTGTTTTAGAGACGAAGGCGAGGCCTAGAGCACGCCGCACGTGGTTTTAATTATATGCACGGGGGCGGAGCGAGACTTAGATAAATCTAAGTGGTGTTCAATCGCTAACTACCCAAATATAATATATATACCCACAGGTATTCATATACACTAACAGTAGTAGGTTCTAAACACTAAGAACAGACCGTTATATCTCCGTTATACCGTAATAATACTCTTTGCAACGAACGGCCGTCTAGACCAAGGGTAGCAGAGAGTATATATTTCACACGGGCATTCTTCGGCTCTCTTTGTTCATTCTTTAGTTTTAGTGATAGTGGATTTATTTAAAGACGGTTCCAACTATTGGAAAATGGCAAACACAATTTCACAGAAGGATACTACATTTACGAAAATATTCGTAGGTGGACTACCGTATCACACTACGGACAAATCCCTACGGGAATTTTTTGAGAAATTTGGAGACATTGAGGAAGCTGTGGTAATAACAGACAGACAGACAGGAAAAAGTCGAGGATATGGATTTGTAAGTGTTACGCTTTTTTCTATACATAAATTGTTCATAGCATACGTGATGCAACATACTTTTAATATCTCATGCATCATGTGTGGTTTTTTTTTTAATACTGTCTAGCAGGCAGAACGGAGGAATGGCTTCTTGTGCTGGCTCTAACCTTCATGCAGATAAAAAATTGTATATATCGAGTGTTTTGGTAACGGCTGTTTAAAAAAAAATGGATCAAACAGTTGGGAAATAAGGGGTTGTTTTAGCCTAGGAGCGTTGAGTCCTGCCGATTTCTACTATCTGAGAGAGAGAGAGAGAGAGAGAGAGAGAGAGAGAGAGAGAGAGAGAGAGAGAGAGGGTACAACTCATCAAGACTTTTGAAGTTACAAACAATGTCTTAATGCGATCTCCAAATGCATAATTGCTTTAATACCTTTTTCAGGTGGAGTGTGTAATTTACCTTGTCAGAGTGTGTGTGTGTGTGTGTGTGTGTGTGTGTGTGTGTGTGTGTGTGTGTGTGATTTCGATTTTTAATGTAGCTTTAAAAAAAATAAAGTTATATCACCACGATGTCTGCAGTGTGGCAATTTATAATGATGTTTAGCACTGAAGAATCATGCTGCAGACATGTAGCATGATGTCCCACATAGTCACATTATCCTGACACCAGGCCGACCAGTTCTAACACTAACCTCTTAATGCTAAGCGCAAAGCCAGGCATATGTTATTACCGTTTTAATAGACCATTGTGTAAGTTACCATGTCAGAGACCATTGTGTAATTTGCCTTGTTAGAGACCATTGTGTAATTTACTTTGTCAGAGACCATTACACTTGTGAATATGTAGACCCTCAAACAAGCTGTTATATCAATATTTTTGCGATTTATATATATATTTCCCAAAAGCAATTCATATTCGCATTAAAATTCTGCGTTGGGAGCTTACTATTTCTAAACTTAATATGTCCTGGAATTGAAAAATGCATACAAAAATGTATCATGTCACTATAAGATGAAAATCAAATGTATGTTTTTATCAAAACTGCCAATTTTTTTCCATAAAGATCGAGCACTGTGTGTGTGTATGTGTGTGTGTGTGTGTGTGTGTGAGAGAGAGAGAGAGAGAGAGAGAGAGAGAGAGAGAGAGAGAGAGAGAGAGAGAGAGCATGAATCATATAACCGGTTTTTAAAAGAATATTTCAGACTACCATGTAGTTGACTAACAAATATAAAGGACAATAATAAATTAACCCTGACTTGCTTTAAACATGGTATTGTCATTCGAATGCCACGCACTAATTCCCGTCTATAGCTTCTTAGTTCAAATTGGGTATGTGCACTGACACGTCTATTGCGTATCGACATCCCTGTCCCATGCAGGTAAAAAAAAAAAAATTCAACATGATAATTCCGATGTTTGTACGACACCGCCTACGAGTCCCCTCGCTATGACATGAAACTAGCTTACGTTTATTTTCGGGAGAAATATAAAAATACAGGTCGATGCTACTGTCGTAGACCAGGATTGGGTTTGGTTTAATTAAAGCCATGCAAATTCAATACATTTGGTACACCTTTGTTGTATCAGTTAAAAGGACAATATAATCTATTGCCTCATAGTTTTAGCGCAGTAAACCGCGCAAATTTGTAGGACGCTCTATTGTTTGTATGCGTATATTGTACATTACTGGTGTTAACTTTGGAAAAGGAAAAGCGCTTGCAACAAAGAAGTTCAATCCAGTGCAACAAATCGTGGTATGGATAATAGCAAAGAACGTCGGAATGTAAGAGAGAGAGAGAGAGAGAGAGAGAGAGAGAGAGAGAGAGAGAGAGAGAGAGAGAGAGAGAGAGAGAGAGAGAGAGAGAGAGAGATGACTTAAGGCTATCGCGACAGTAGACTATTGGTACAGACAATGCTAGGGGGATTATATTACAACATTAGTCCCTTCAGGTATAAATAAATCAAGCAAAGTTATAGAACCAGCAATCAATCCTTGTTAGGCAATACCCCAAAACATTAACCATGCCGAATGATCTACGATTTGGAGTTAATTTACGACTCGTGACCTCGATTGACGGTTAACGAAAATGTAAGACTTGAAATAGTCTCATTCCTTATTCCTCTTGTGATAAGATTTAACTTTTATTCAAAGGATTTCGAAAATAGTTTGTCACTTTTCATTATAGTAATTCTTTCAAAGTTAGATATTTCTTGATAAAACGAAAACAATTCAATATTTTACCTTGTATACTAATGTGGATGATTCTTACCAGAGCAGTAGGAAACTTCAATTGCAACGGATGAAGCATCCTTCTCATTCCAACCTCAGGGGAGAAGCCAACTTTTATTTATCAAAATGGCCAATTTATATCATCGATTCAGATGTTCTATATGGCCTTTTATATTGACACAAATAAAACCTATGCGACTGGTTATCACATTAATTCTCTCTTGGCCGCTAGGTTCTGATGAAATTTCAAATGCGATCGAAAAGCCGACTGATGCTTGGCTGCGGTGTTAGGGTTATGTTGGTCCATTAAATGAATTTAAAGATATACAGATAGGATGGGATGAGTCAAAACAAGAAATGATATACCAGACCAGCTGTTAGATAGATTGCAAAAATGCAGCCTTCTGATCGAAATCGACATATTTCGCTGAAAAAAAAGCATGCGCCTTGTGGAAATCATTTTGTAGATCATTCACAAACTTAGCTTGTATGTTCACATGGGTCGCACTTTAAGTTTTAAAAAGAAAGCAACACGGAAAGGAAAATTGGAATGGAAATTTTGTGCAAGCATGTGTTGTTAATCGTCTTGAGTGGAATGGTATACAAACATCAGTTGCTCCAGGAAAATGAAATCTTGATTTCGATGTTAAAGCGAAACTTTTGCCACTAAATTCGTCAATTTGGATGAAAAGACAGGCGTATTTATTTACACTAAATTCCTAGCACTTACACCTAAAAACGTGTTGAACTTGTGTTCTTCGATGAAAGACAAGCAATGATTGTCTTGAAACCATACCTGTAGTAATATAAATGTAAGGAAAGGGAAAAATGAGAAAATTTGAAGTAGCTGATTGCTCTCATATATACGCTATGTTACGTGAAATGAGCTGAAATACTCAAACATCCATAAAGTTATACCCTACAAATAAACAAAGTGCAATTTAAAAAATAGAAAAACGAAAGAATAAAGAGAAGAAAACATGCGATGAACCCGAAACGACTAAATTCAGAGGCCCCAAGTGGCCGAGTGGTCTAAAGCGCTGTCCGTTACGGATCACTGCCATCTCACCTCTGTCTGCGTGTGTTCGAGTCTAGGATTCGGCGAATGTGGATATGTGAGAAAGCTTGCCAGTAGCTTCTCGTGGGTCGGTGGTTCTTTCCGGTGATTTCCCGGTTTCTTCCTCCACCATTAATACTGGCCGCCATGAATAGCCTATCGTGTGCTGAAAAATGGCGTAAGCCAAACAACCACAACAACAACTAAATTCAAATTTCGTCTAAACTGATCTATTTTACTGTTGGTTAGTTTCCCTCGGATTGGATAAAGGCACGAGCTACATGTCGTCAACCTTATACTACACCTATAATGTAATGAAAAGAGGCAATCAAGCGAAGTATTGCCCACTTTCTCAAAGACCGTTAGCCAGTTTTTGTCTTGCTTTCAAACTTTCGTATTTTTGTCTTTTTGAATCTTGATTATTATCGTTTGACCCTGAACCCGTTCAGGCAGACTGAGAAAAAAAAAATACTTTTCATGGCTTTATTGGTATCACAGTGGTTTAAAATAGGGTAAAGTCACAGAGTTTGTTGGTCTTTGTTACAGGTATAAAATATCCAACCAGATAATACCCTCTAGTACAAAGCGGTAACTGTAGGATTCAGATGACCAAAGGGTGGCATTAAGTTCTAACGGGTCTTAAATGTCGCAGCATCCTTGAAGAATAAACAAAGAAATGGGGCCCTTGCTCTGTCAAACTGATTAACTCAAGTTTAATCAGGGGCGCCCGGGAGGTGGGGTCAAACATGGGAGGTGGGGTCAAACATGTAATAATCAGCTATTAAGTTTTACGGACGTAGGCCAAAACACATTTAGAAGTGAAATCCGAGGTGGAGGAAGGGGCAAGTGCTCCTCTACAACAGCTCCTTCCTATAGTAAAGTTTCTTCTTTCCAAGGCCAGTACTCTTTTCAAATATTGTGTCCGTTCATATATTCAAACAATTTTTTATGATACAGGCTGATTTAGTGATCGTTTCCAATTGTACTTCTCTTTATGAATATCTTCTTCGGCAAACATGATACGAAGTTGTTGTTGTTATTATTATTATTATTATTATTATTATTATTATTATTATTATTATTATTATTATTACAAGCAATTTTTACGTGACTGATTACTTCAGATAGTAATTACATCATTGCATTTTCAGGAATGTATAGAATTGTAAACTTTTTTAAACGAAAGTATGGTAGCTACCTAAATCAGAACAAATAGATTGGATTGTATTTCGCACTCTCAGCTATCTCGGAGAAAGCATTTAATTTTCCTTGGGGTGATTTGGGTGCGGTTGTGATTTTTGTACCTAACAGAACATTGTTTTCTTTTATCACAAGAGAATTTTACTTTCACCCAATTTGAAGGATATAATAAGATTTTTACTCCCATCATAAGGATATTTATTTATAGCCTTTTGGAGCCAGAAAGTCTTTTTTAAAAAAAATATCCCAGGCCCCCTACCCACTCCACCCAATATAACGATATCCGTGATTTTTCAGAGTGTTCTAATTGTTTTTCTGTTAATCAGTATAACATTGCAATTTGAGAATTGACAACAAAATTCCACAAACTCGACGTATCCTCAAAAAGAGAATTGGCAGATCCTGTAAACATTGAAATTCCTCCTTGTCAATAGCTAACGTTATTATTGAAGTAGTTATTATGGAACTCAATGCATCTTTATCGAGCCGTAAATCTAGCTTTTGAAATTACTCCAGATGCAAATAAACTTTCTTGGCATAGACCGTCCTGCGATAACCTCTTGGCCAGTCTTTTCAGTTTAGTTGAACCTGTCACATAATTCGTTCATGTATATACCTTACTCGATGATTAAACAAGGTGGGGGACAAAAACGTTAAGTTTTCAAACAGGCAACTCAGTAATGCAAATATTCGGGTGTATTGTTGAAACGGAAGGTTCCCAAATACAAGGCAGTCCTTGATGGCTGTAAAGTTACTAATCATGCAGTAACCGTTACTTGTCGTATAAAAGAAAGGTACATTTCGACACCTAGGTGAAGGGCTGCTTTAGCACAGACGTGTCATTGTTTTGAGGTCTTGTTTTCCCACCCAACAAAATAATATAAAATAAATTAAACGGGCAATTTGTGACCAGTATGTTTTCGTTCATTTACAACGATGACTAGAGCTGGGTGATATATTTAGGAGACTTTGATGGCTTTTGACGGAACTGCTATATTATATGAAGGTAATGAAGACTAAGTGCCATTTTTTTAAGGACAAGGAGCCGAAACGAGAGCTGGTGTTGTGTGTGTGTGTGTGTGTGTGTGTGTGTGTGTGAGAGAGAGAGAGAGAGAGAGAGAGAGAGAGAGAGAGAGAGAGAGAGGTCACAATACATGGCGTCTAGTATATTAACAATGCTACAAACCTTCAATTGCGAAAATTTTTAACACTAAACATGACCACAGAATCTTAAGATTTCGATCCTGACGAATCCTTTTTTTGTAAGTCTATTAACATTGTTGGAGGAGACATGTGGAGAGTTATTTTAAAGTGCTTAAGTCGTGTGCTTAAGCACGATCTTGAGATATGCTTCAAAAATACAGACGGACCGACTGAAAAGGCAACACAAACTTTGGCTGGACCCGAGACTTGAACACACGCACAGAAGTGAGAGCCTTCGAACGTAAACAGTTCATATTCCTGTTGTCGATTACAACTGAAGTAAATATTACCAAATATAATAATAACTTCACAAGAAAACAAAGAATAACCATAGGGTAAACAAATGAAATCCGAGAACATGTAATATAAAACAAATCAGACAGCGAAGCAATGCGAACAGTAAGATAACAATGGTAACAACACGAGATGACTTTTAAATCTATTTGCCAGAAAAGCAAGTGTCATAAAAGTGGAGATACTTCCAAAGAAGAAATGGTAAATACATATTCGAGTTACTTGCATCTCATCCGCTACAAACACTGTAAAGTTTATCTTAATTGTTTCTTTCGACACACAGTATCTGATAATTTTACCACGATTTCTAGATAATTAACAGCAATGACTGATGTAATAATATTGCTCTCGTTTCGAACAAGCTGTACTAGAAAAGTATCGTTCCGACCGAGGATACTTGAGTTTATCTCATTCCAGATTTTATTTTGTAACTAAAACGGATCCCTACCAAACATTTATATCATTTTAAATATAAATTCCGACATTCAAGTGGTGAAGATAACGATTGGGATATGTTTCTAACATCGTATTCTGGCTTGTTGGAATCGGATGATGAATACATTATAAGTACAAGAGATATACCGGCGGCTACAATTCAAGCGAACCTTCAGTCTATACTTGACATGAAGCAACAAAAAACAATAACAAAAACCAACAACAAAAAACACTATTCAGAAAGCAAGTTATCAATTGATCCAACAAGTAATCAATTGAATATAGTTTCAAAGGAGACTTTTTTCGTTTGAAATTAAGACGAAACCGTAGTCATAGATACTGAAAACTTAAATTGCAAAGACGTTCTTCATCGACCAAACAGGAAAGCAGCTTATCCTGTGCCAAGTGAAAGAAAATTTGTCGGAAAAAGACAATCCAGACGTGATCGTGGTAGGTAAAAATCCTACAAAAGTGGAAGACGAATACAAAAACAAATGAAAATATATATCAGTGACTACCTCTCTGTGTGTGTGTGTGTGTGTGTGTGTGTGTGTGTGTGTTTTACTGTACCTACTATCTGAACTCTTCGATCGATTGCACCTCAGCAAATAAAACGAAACTTACAGACACTACCGTGGCCAATAAATCAAGCCTGATGACCTTATGGTGAGACAAATAAAAGTAGCGCTGTTCTGTCTGGTAACACGAGCCAGTCTCTCCTCTTATCCTTTACGCCAATACTTCTCCTATTGTTTTCAAAAGGGCCACTTACTGCTGAGATTGTCAATAAAAAATGGCAAACATATCTGAACATAAACCGTTTATCCGGTCAGTTTGGTCCGCACGGGGATCAGAATTCGAGAGTCAATATGGATTAAATGTATAACATTACCGTCAGATGGCAGCGAGTTTATATTTGTGCTCGACAAAAATGGTCACGATTAATCGGATCAAGTCTACAAATGAAACCATTCATTGCAAGAAAAATCGTTACTTTTCACCAGGTTTACAGTTTAAACTGCAGCAACGGATATACCGAATAATACCACAGTAACACAATCATTTATGAACCTGTTACTGTTAACTGAGCCTCCACACAGACGGGAGGTCTAGTAATAGTTTAGGATTCGTGTATGTTACCGTGGTTACGGTGTAAACAAGAAAGTGATGATATCATTGTTTTCTTTATCTTCTTTTATCACAATGTACTAAAAAAAATATTTAAAATTTTATATGTAACAATGACGCTATTTTTCGAAGCGAAAGAGTGACACAACTTTTTGTGGGTACTGCCTAGATCTCGTAAAAGTACTCTTTCTAATGGGTTCACATATATATATATATATATATATATATATATATATATATATATATATATATATATATATATATATATATATATATATATATATATATATACTTTTGTACAGATTATTATATTTTGAAACGTTGCGAATGTGTACATTCAAAAAAAATATTCTTATATGTATATTCTTTCCGTCCAATTTAGGTAACCATGGCAACTAGAGATGCAGCAGAAAGGGCGTGCAAGGACCCAAACCCAATAATCGACGGAAGGAAAGCCAACGTCAATTTGGCCTACCTTGGTGCCAAGCCTAGAGGTATCCCTGCAGGTAAACATTTGAGTAGCTTAGCAATTCATATTTTCTTTTCTTTCCAGTCAGAGACCCGCAGTAAAATATGTCCCCAAACGGATGATCACTTGCCAAGATTTATGAAGTTGGAGGGCTGGGGTTGGTGGGGTAATGTGGAAGTGATTGGGGGCCGGGGAATGGCAAACTATTTAAAGAAAAAGCACATATATCTTTGAAGGCTTCCTGGGAGAATACGACTAGTTCTGACACATCTGAGAATTGCAACTAAAGAGAGAAATAATACTTCCATCATTTTTTTAAATAATAAGCGCAAAAGGGAATACAATCTATTGATACAAAAAGCAATGTTGCACAATACTGACAACCCTAGCTAAGAATACGGAATGACTAATTGATTTTAGTGCTAATATTCATGTACACAGTATCCCCATTTTCACCCAGTTCCCGCCCACCCATCTCCAGTCTTCGATCCACTTTAGGATATAACATAGCTCATCACGTACAAAGCTAACGTTCTCCTGAAGTAGTATTTTCGAAATTTCCTTTAACAAATTCACCTTGAAAGTTCGCCAATTCCTAAAATGAATATATAGTTATATGACTTTTAGGAATTGATTTCCACTATTTGCTCGATCTATTTTTATATCTGTTTTGTAGTTCAGAGCTTACAAGTTTGAGCTCGAGTTAAGTGCTACCAATAGTTCGATATAACTGTATTGTATAGTTTGAGGCTTTATCAACTTTATTTCTAGTTAAGTGCTACAAATAGTTCGATATAATTGTATCTGAAGTTGAATTCGATTCATGTGTCACAAATACGTCGAGATAACTGGGTTATAGTTTGTATCTTTTGGACCTGAGCTCGAGTTAAGTACTGCAAATAGTTATAGAATACGAAACCAGCTGACGTGTGCTGCGCGTACATGGTCTTTAATACAAAGTCTTTTCTGAAAAACTTTCTAAGTCAAACGAAACGGACTTTCCGCATTGTCTGTGGCATGCTATATTAAGTTTATTATGGATCGAAATATCAGTCATGAACTCATACTACCCAGTTAAGGACAGGAAAAGATCAAAAGACTCGTTTAGATATGAAGAATGTCACTGATAAATTTTGACAAAGTTGATCGACTTAAATGTCAGTAATGAATATTGAATAAAATAACGTAGAAAAGCTAAAATACAACGTTCACAATTACCGAACAGACTAAGAATAAAGTCATACACATTGTTCTTAATGACCCAACCTATCCTCACACCCATAAGCTCTAAGCGAAACGTCCCAAGGTTGCTTCATTTTCGATAAATGTTTCGTTTTGAAGCGACAATCAGCGACACTTTATTTCAGCATACAATGGAAATTTCATAGACTTAGAATAGAACATTGCTGATAACGAGGCTGATACCTGAATCAAACATTCTCTGCAGGTAGTGCCTCCTCGTCGCAAGCCAAATTTCATTAAATTCCTGTATTTTTAAACACTGCTCACTTTTATTTAGGCATTATGGGATTACGCACTACATGCATGACTGACTGACCTCCAAAACCCAAGACAACGTGCAAAACCTTTACACCTACGAAACTTAAGCTACGTCGAACTTGCTTTAGTGAATATGGCCAATTTGACGTTTCGAAAAACATATAACATATTTATACGACGTTTTATATTCAATTTTAATTACTACCAAAACATATATTACATTGACTTTAACAATTAATTTGTTACACTTAACATACATACGCTAACTTAGTGGCAACGATATATACCAAAGGCTTCTTAGCAAACCGCCACGCTCCTTTTTCATCCGTGCCTGCTTGCATAAACAAAAATATTTTATGAACAACATAAATGACACAAGGTCTTACATATAAAGTAGATTGCTCTTTTTTTATTCAACACATAATGATTGTTATTTGGAAGAGAAACTTTGATTGGTTGGTTCAAACCACGTGAAAGTTCATCCTTTCCGATAACATTTTACTCGAGCTCGCAACGATTGGTTAAACAGATTTATACATATTCGAGAAATATTACATGCGTGGAAAAGGAGGGATTTTTTCTAGATTGTTTGCTGGTTCCTTGCGTCGGTGTAGGTCGCGTTGTTTGTGGAAATGGGTAAGTAGGTTGTGATTGTCAAGTGCTTCTTACAGAGAGGTCTTGCTGTCTTCGTACAAAAATATTTATATAACTAGTTTAAAAGATATATTTATATTTTAAATATTTACAATGTTCTTGGTATAGTTCGTCGGTCCCAAACCATAGATCCACAATCCACAACAAAGTTGCATTTAAGTTAACGTTGATTCACATTTCATTTGTTAAGGATTTATTAGACATTCGATTGTAAAGGAATAGCTTCCTTATTTTACAGCTCACGTCTTATCTGATCACTGCAAGTGTTTTATTTCCAATAAAGACCCAAGATTAGATCACACTATGCAATAAAAAAACGTATATATCTAGGCAACAAAAAGCCCTACAAATCTATTAAATCAACAGGGGCTCTTTTTATTGAGAAAAACCTCAGAATAACAGGTCATTTCTCTTTATACATGTACAACTAAAAATAAAAAAAACGGCACGAGGGCTGAATATGGTAAGTAGTTGAGATCTGTTATCCATTCATGTCCAGCATCAGACTTTACAAAATGATGCTACATAAAACAAACAAATAGTATTATTATATCGGGACAAGTTAAAAATTAAATCGGGATATTCTCATAATTGGACAACGAAAGTAATTAATGGGTCGATGAAACATAAAATTCAATCTGTAATTTATTTATTTATAGTCACTGACGCCAGACTACCCTGAAACAGTTCTAAGCGAATTGAGGTTAATGATAATTATGTAGTGACATTACTGTTCGAGTAGTAGTTTCTTTCATTAAACTTTCAACAAATAATGTATGCTAAAAAATGAAAGATAACGACAACATCGCTATAATAAAATAGCTATCGCCTCAAAAGTAATGAAAGCAATAATATTTTATCATTCGTATATCAAACTCAAAGTCAAAAGTGAAAGTAGGATATTGGATTTAACAAAAAATATCACCATTCCTTATCTTGATGCACTGGCAAAGTATTTTTTAGCAATTTAATAAAATTATTAGCCTACAGCGTCGATAATTTGTAAGGTTTCCTAGCATTGTTGGAACTTTTCTCTATTAACTTTAATTTAATCCGATATGTATTGATATGACTTCTCTATGAAGGTCAAACGTGACTGGTTCATTTCCGTTATTAACCTGTTGAGACACCATAACATTTTGAAAGCTTGATAATTTTCAATTTAGAAATACTAAAGACCCGTATCTCACAGCATGCAACATCACTGATGTATACTTATGTTCTGCGAAACTCATATTAGCTGCGCAATGTTAAAATTTTCATTCGTTTGTTACTTATATCAGCCATTCTGCACACTAGGAATTGAGAAAAAAAACTTTAGTTGTTGGGGCTTTTAAAGAACTAAACTGACAGTGCATCAGTAAAACATGTTCTTGGTCTTATTTCTGTACCGCTCCGGTAGCGTAATGGTTAGAGCGTCCGCCTCGAATGAGGGGAGGTCGCTGTTCGAATCCCGTTCTAGCCATACCAAAGACTTACAAAAATGGTATTAACAACCGCCTCGCTTGGCGCTCAGCATTAAGAGATTAGTGATAGGAATGGTCAGCCTGGTGTCAAGATAATGTGACTGGGTGGGACATCATGCTACATGTCTGCGGCATGATGCCCCAGTGCTAGACATCACTATAAACTGTCACACTGCAGACATCGTAGCGATATGACTGAAAAATTGTTAAAGCTACGATAATAAGTCTAAATAAACTTTCATAATATAATTTTATTTAAATTTACATTTCATTATCAACCAATTGTGTCCTTCCAAGCCTGTATTTCCTTTTGCAATCGGTTGATCCATTATTGGACTGGTTCTATATTTTCATATAATTAGTGGCGCGAGTGCAGTCAATGTAATATCTAAGTGTAGGCGCATTCGGTACCTGTGTAATGTAAAATTAGACTCCACCAGAACATGGCGCTTATCAATTAATGTCCCCCCCCCGCAGTGTGATCCGTATTAATGACCTTTTCTTAAATCTATGTCCGTGCTATTTAGCGGTTGGTTTCAAGTAAAATATTTATAATATGCAACAACATTTTTGTGCGATCAGGTGTTACACGTTAGGCGTCCTTCATAAATTGTTTACCAGTGTGACGGGAATCGTTTGTGACAAACAGTCTCTGCTAAACGCGGTTGATGTTATTCGTCACGACCCCAATAGTAAGTTTAATCAAGTGGATAAAATGTCAAACATGTGCTTTCACTGGAGATAATAGAATTAGGACTGACATTAAACCTCGTCGCCTTTTCCTTTGTAAAACTAATCAGAAAGTTGATAATAAAATTAAAATAAGAAATTCATTACAATTCCCCTTTTGGTCAAGAATTGGAAATTAGTTTACTCACATTTTTGTGACAAGTGTTACTTTAAACGGATGTAATTCAACAATAGAATAAATAATAAATAAATGTTTGACGAATTGAATACCTGTGGATATTGAACTATGCTGAATAACAGACCGTTGTATGGCAGATGTTTTGAGAAAATGATGATAACGCAACCCCTTTTTAAGAATCCTATTTAATTCTCTTCTCAAGCAGAGGTTGTCATTTATTATTTTAGAAGATGTTTTTTAGTATGCAACTAAAATAGAAACATGAAAAAAATAATTTTTGAGTAAGTCAGAGAACATATATTTGTGTTAGAGACCTTGTGAAATACAAATACTTTGAAGGTTGATCTGCACACACCCTATTGAGTCACGGTCAACGTAAATATAAGAATGTTCAAACTAAGATTTTTAAATGGGGTGGGTAGATTCTAGAACGGAACACATAAGTAATTAAAAATTTCACAAATATACGAAGATCGTCTTTTCATTTTTTCCTTAAAAAGATATTTTTTTTGGAATTAGTAGAGACTTTTAATACAATATGATAGCTGTCCCTTTCCCGACATTCCGAAAGAGCTCTCAGGAGTCTACCTTTTTTGACCTATATTAGAAACCTTCTATTCCTTCATTCACTTTCCAGCTAATCATTTTCTGAATAATAATTCTTGCTCACGTAACTACCTGCTTACTGTCCAGTTCTACTCTTTATACATTTGATACGCACATTTAAAACATTTAAATAAATGATATTTTGTGTTACAAATCGAATTTGTTAAGCTTTGTCAAATAAACGCCTCCTGGGAAATTTACTCTCAACGAAAGAGCGTCTGTATTTTTTGTCCATGTTTGATACAAAAATATATTTTTTCCTTCTGATTTATATCATATTTAAACAAATGCTTTTGTCCCTCAAGTAATCGATATGCATCTTAAACCGACTGGTTAATAATTATCTATAATATATTAAATCTATCATATGTAGTTAATTCAACCCCCTCAGACAACGAGTAGAAACTAATTTGGATTTCTCTACAACTTACACCTGTCCTAAAGAGGTCTATATATTTTACATAAGTATGATTCAACTTTCGGGACATTGATGTTTATAGCGAGAAAACGCTAATTCATCTGAGGGTTCAGATTTGAGTGATTAAAATGATTTATGGCACCGGATTGGCATTTACGCTATGACTAAACTTGTACCTTGCCTTCCATTGGCCTTAAAACGTTTAATCGGATTGATTTTTTTCGATACATTTGCATCATAAAGAGGGATTTCAACATAATAAAGACGTATTTAAACGCGTCAAGAATGTGATGAACGTTTATTTGATTGAGAATTTGAAATCTTAGGTATCGTCTTTAATTCAGACATAGCTCGGTTTGGGTTAGAACCTGTAATTAAAATAAAGTCTCGTACATCGAAGAAAATCGATAAGGGAAGTGTGGCTATATGTGGGAAAGAAGAAATGGCATAACTACAACAAAGGAAAGTACAGTTATTGTGAGGTGAAATTGGCGTAATTTGAAAAGACTTCCAAAAAATACTTGTAATGAAAAGGGTAATTACGACCTCGTAAAATAACTAATCGACACAGAGGCAATAAAAACATGGGTTTTGTGGTACTGGCTTTGAAGCAAAGCGAACTCCAGAATTTATATTGCCAATATTGAAGTAGTTGCTTGGTGATACCTCGTTCAAAAGGCTGGGGTGGGGGAGAAACATATGCCATTCTCAATTTTATTATCCACCTTCACGGAGATCAGTGCCCTTAACCAGCCCATTGCAATGTTGACGCCCCAGACAGTGCCTCAATGTTATTGAAGATTACATCATGTTTTAAGACAAAAAGAAACTCGAAACCTATCCATCTGTTCCAGATGCCAGAGTTTTCATACAAGTAGTTACAAAGCTGCCAGTTGGGTCGACTAAGTTTGGCCAATCTTTAAATTGGCTTGCATAACAAAATAAATGCACACGAGACCTGATGCCGATGAGATCAAGATTTGAAGAGACCTCTTTTTCTTTGCTTTAAAGATATGTTGTGTTTGCGAAAATGCAGTTGGGATTGAATTTATTCTTTATGAGTATATTCTGTCGTACAGTGTATCCCTTTTAAGTTTTTCTTGCTGCAAGGAAGTTTTAATAGTTAGCCTTACTTAAATAGGTATACCATCCTACATGACAGTTTAGTTAATGCAGTTTTTGAAACAATGATAATGATTTTACATAACAGCCATTGTGGAAATCAATTGAATAAATCTGGCATAGTAAATATTAGTCAAACACGCTTATTAGCTCTTTCGTGATAATATTATTCATGCATTCTCAACTTACAGGACATATATCATTCTGAAAATAATTAAAGTTATTACAAAATAAAATATGACAATGAACAAACTTCTGTAAATTTGGAACTTAATCATGCTAATTGTTTTATATACAGATTGTGAAATGAAGCAGAATCTTCGTCTTCATATTGTATTCAATTTGGAATATGCGCATTTGGTTAAAGCGCTCCATTTGATGGAATTCTTAAAATTTTGTGATTACTTGTTTGATTATTGGAACTCGGGCCAGTGGAAATATTCCTTAGCCCGAATTAATTCGCGATTTACTAGGAGCAAACGTCACGGAGTGAAGTGTTAGTGAGTTTTCATGATGTCATGGTTCACTTTAGTAAATGCAGATCAAAACCGCATGAGTGTCCCTGTCGTACCATAGTCCCTATTAAAGTCTAGTGGTATACATTGGTGGTGTGACTGCAGTGGCAGTATTTACGGTAGGAAACCGGTACATTAAACGATGAAATCAATCAGAAGGGACTAGGCCGAGATCGTTTATGTCTCCATGATGGCAAATGTGATACAGTTGTGCTGGCGAAATGAGTATTGAAACCAGGAATTGACTGGCCTAAGGCTGCGTAGTTAAACTAGTTCCATGTGTCATGGGATAGTTGTATAGTTTATAAGGCGTGAACTGCTGATGGTACAGAAAGTTGACGAAAAGAAACCATGCAGATGTGAGGTTGATAGATATTTAGCAAGGTGTGAGACCTGTGGTCTTGCATTGATTAGAGATTAGAGAAAAATTATGAATATAATGGACATTTACGGGCTTTCTAATTTACGTCTGAAATTTTATAGAAATCTTTGGAAATTTGGAGTAAACTTACGACTTCTAACGGAATCGCGCCAGAGTTTGACACCACTCGGTCGAGCAAATGCACCTTACTTGTAACAACATAATATCCCACATTGGATATTGGATCCCTAATTATTATTTGTAGTATGAAGGTCACCAGTATTAATATCACATTTGGGTCTTAGGTCCCTGACTTTTTTATGCAGTATCAAGTCATATTGGTGTGTTGGATCTCTAACTGAGTATCAAACTTAGATTATTCAAATCTTATTGCTACTCAGTTTGTTGCGCTACTCTGTGGGAAAACGTATGTGAATGTATGAAAAGAAAATTATTGGCTATAATAATAGTCTTCGTTTTCTGTTGAGCCTTACAAGAAGGAACAGTACTTCAACAGTATATGTAAACTATACTGTATACAATTTTTTTAAGAAACAACAGGAAAGCATGTGTTCTCATTAGTGAAAAGAATATCTAATAATAAGAATTATAACTTGAAATATCTGTGGAACTATGATATTTGTTTAAATTCTTGTATTATAGATAGATAAAACAAATTCATTTTTAAATGTCTTACATACTTGCATTCTCAACAATACTTATTAGAATCCATTGCTGAAAATGGGTTTGTATATTTGTTCAAAAGATATTTATCATCTGTTATGTTTAAAATACATATGTTTCATATTTATGTTAATTTGGTGGTATGGAGTCTGAAATAAATAATTATGTTCTTCCTATCTTATCTTATTGTTGCGTGTCACATTGGGGCGTTAAATCTCTGCTTTTCGTTTGCAATATTAAATCCCATTTGGATATTAGGTGTCTACTTTGTTTGCGCATTAATAAGACATATTTACTTTAATTTGTAAAACACATTACAAGCGGTTGTCTTATTGACGCCATTTATGTTTCATTTCAGCTATACCCTTCGCTCTTAAGACAGGCATCCCTGGGCTTATACCGAGCCAGCTTACAGGGTGAGTACTTGTTTGACCTCAGTTTGATCCCGTAACGTTATCAATGACCAATCAAAACCCTCCATATAGGCAATGCGTTAATATGACCAATCATTTTTGTGTTGGTTTCTCTTCAGGAATATCTCCATTTTCTACAATATTAAGGTTAAACTCGCCAGTTTATTTAGCCACTGCATTACACCTTTGTTCTCTGTGATTTCAAAATAATTTCTCATTTCGACTGACAGCTATAAACATTTGGAAGGAAAAACATTCTTTATTTTTTTTTCTTTCTCGGAATTGAGATGCACCATAACAAACAATTCCCCCCCCCGCTAGTTGGTACTTTTTCTGCATAGACGACATCACTAAGGAGGGTTTTTATTGGTTGTTCGCCAACATAGTGAGATAGCTGGTTCTATTGTGACGTCATCTAACTCCCTAAGTAGTCTTGCAAAATATCTCTTTATTTCAGCATTGAATCAATATATGACTAATGGATCTCACAAATGTACTTGTCTGCACGATTCACACTAATTTTTCTTTACACGATCGGTAGTAACCTTATTAAAATATGGTTGTTTTTATACTTTAAAAAAAATATATTTTTGTATGTGATTTAGAATCATATTGGTTTCCAACCACGAGCTATGTATGTGACTGATGTAAACTCGGGCCATGTTAGAGTTTCAGAAAAGGATCAAAAACACTATACTTAACCATCATTTCGTGGTTGGTTGTTCTTTTCACACTAATGGAAATTTTCATGTGGTCATTCACTGGTAATCTTTGGATATGCGATAATTGGAAGCAATTTATACAATTTAAACTTATCGTGTAGTATATTTTAGTACGGAATTTTAATCACGTAAATATTTAGAAATTCTTCAGATTAATGTTGGGATTACTCATTTTAAGTTGTTAAAACGTCTCGGTTAAAATAAGGAACATGCGGGATATATCGTCTCTCGCAGTTCATTCATTTTATGGTTAAACTGACAAAGGTACGAATGAACGAGACGAAACACAAAGCATATTTTTGTCACCACATTCGGTCTTTCAACAGAGGACATATTTCAGGAATTTTCTAATCCACTTCAACTAAATTAACTATTCACAATTTTGACTGGATAGACTGGGTTATTGTTGTTCGTTATTAATTATGTCCAATATCGACACTTTTTGAAAGGTGGAAAATGCCAGTCAGTCTATAGTAGGAAGTTGTTTCCTTTGTAGCAGACGATTCGAGTCACATGTGTACATTTAAATCTAAATTTAAATTTAAATTGGCATACATGTGCATGAATAAAAAAATTGATTTTAATTGATTTTAATTTGATAGTCACAAGATTTACACTATTTAAATTTTATTTCTACAATTTTCAGCGTCATCATTTCTCAGTCTCACCCAGAAATAATATACGACGTCCATTCATGAATACATAAAGGCATATAAATGTATTTACATCCATATGTATAAGTCTTTGTTTAAAATCTTATATACAGTCCAATAAATATATCTGAAAAACACAAAGGTTAACGAACGATGTGTATGTGTGTCTTTTACTAAATTGTAATGCATTTATCCACAACCAAGCGCTTGCATCACACAGATGGTTAAAAAGAGCCTTTATCTTTGTATGGCAACTGCTTGAAAAAAGTGAAGAGTTACAGACGTGATCGAAGAAACGATAAAGGATGGGTTAAAATGTTGATCATGTTCCAACTCAAGATAGATTCCAAGGTGAAGCAATAAATTTAAAGGCGTCTTTGCTCTTACATTGTACAGCTTTAATTCTTTAATTTTTGCTGATAAAGCATGATTTAGTCATTATTATATATGGAAACCGTGTGAGGAAAATTTTAAAATAATTGATTTCAGCTGAAAGAAAACTAGCTTTTTGTGTGATCTTCTCGGCGTGAAAGAAGGAAATCCTTAATCTCAATTCATGTTTAGTTAAAAGTAAGTTAATTCTGTGAGAATGCAGGTAAGTTAAATACATCTGAAGGCTAATTTTGTAAGGCAACGTACACTGGCCCAGTGAAAGATTTTGTTCCACCGTACCTTTGGCAGCGAAATTTCGAAAATGAAAGCACAATATTAAATTTATTTATTGTTTTGCTCCCTCGCATTTCAGATAACTCCGGGTGAACTCCGTTCATAATTGTTTTTCAAAAGACTGATTATCATTGAAGACCGTGATTGAGCACAGAAGCATTCAGTCTATTCAGATCATTATAAATATAGGTGGTTATCCGTCCATGTCTAGGCGTATGTTCGACCGTTGGCTTCAGGGCTCGAAACAAACAATGACATAGTTGTTTGACATGTATCTGGCATGTATTACATCTGTAGGGGGATGTTATGGCATCGATTACAAGTCTCAAAACCGTCCAGTACTGTCATATATTACTGTTAATTCTTCTTGTTTCATATGTCTTGTGGCCAGTGGCACAAATTGGTTGCTGAACCTTACAAATCTACCGTTGACCTGAGCAACTCCAGGAGCGACTTTGACAGCCGGGAGACTCAATCCAAGTCTCGCTAAAGTCTCGTCGCGTCTGGTCACGTGATACCGACAGGCAAAAGGGCTTCTACTAGTATGGAGATATCTGACCAATTTTATGGTGAAGTTAGTAGATCAACATAGCTCTTGTTTGTTGTGACGTGAGGTTTTTCTTTGTTTTATTTTTCTTTTCCAGTGTCCACTCGCTGCTTGTCCCAGTGTGAAAAGATATACTGATATTATACACTTCCCAGTTTGATATGTTTGAATTGGCAGATTGTTGTGGTTTTTCGTATTTACCTAGCCAATTTGTTTTTGCCATTGCATTTACGTATTATTTTGTGTGATTTCAAAAGCGTGGTTTGATTGAACTTTGGCACTGAATTATTTTATATTCTTTTTGTATAAAATTTATTACTAAGCACACAAGAATACTAACATAAATATATATATATATATATATATATATATATATATATATATATATATATATATATATATATATATATATATATATATATATATATTCTAGTTCCTCTTCGAAAACAAAGCTCTTGGTAAATTTTGTATTCAGTCCTTACATCCCTTATCAGAGAATATTTATACATATAATTAAATGAAAGACAGCAAGGTATTTCATATGTCTTAGCACAAGGGACAAATGCAGACGATTGAACGGATGGATGAACAGCCTAAATCTTTCGACATTCACCTCATTTGAACCTTTCGAGTGATTCTGAAATTCTCTGTCAACACAAATGTATGGTCTGCAGTGAGAAAAGTCACGTAACTTGCTTTTGATTACATCACATTTCTGCTGAGCTGTAGTTCCGTTTGCTCGTTTGTGACGCTTGATCAGAGCACATCTTGTGTTTTTTAAGAGAGTATATAACCAGATTTCTAAATCTAAGTATACTTCGAAATGCAAAAAGCGACATCCCGAGATCATTTCTGTAAACAATTATAATTAACATTCCTGAAATCTGTGATTTGCTGATAATTTTTTCCTCTACAATTTTCGGAAGGAAAAAATCTGGAACAATTTTACTGAATAATTTTTAAATGCAACTTTTAAAATCCATTACTATTTAGAAAAACGGTCTATTTACCAGGTAAATCTACAACGTAAAACTTGAAACCGTTGCTTTTTCTTCCAAGTGGGCGTTTAAAGCAAAAATAAATACTGTAGAAAAAAAGATCTTGTAAGAAGCGAGACGTGGTCGCTTTTTGCATATTTTATGTGAATTACTAAATAATGAAATGCCAAGATTTAAAACAAAGAAGAGTTTGTTTGATTAAAGGTTCAACATGGTTTGTGTATGAAAAGTCTTACAACCGACATATTAGTGTTGATAGAGAATTTCAGGGCGTAATCGCTTATTATGTCCACAACAAACAAAAGATGTGTTGTTCTACGTTAAGACTCTTAAAGTCACTAATTTGGTTTCTGACGGGCGATTTAAAAAATTTCATATTCAGCAATTTAAAATTTTTTACTGGTTAACTTGCTTTAATTAAATTAATTTGCATCAAACAATTTGTTTTTAATTTTAAAAAAAAATATGTAAAATTCTAGTTTTTTTTCTTCTTTTGATAATAAAACTGTTGGCTGCAAATTATACACATGCATTTGACAAGTTGAATAAAAACAAAGCACAAGTCATACTTGCGGTGGATCGCTAAATTTGCTTTACATCAGTGCGTATTATATATTTTTTTGTGAAAAGCAATCGAGTCAAGACCAGTTATCATTTTCTAGAAAAATATTGCCATCTGGTTGGAAACAAAATGTTTTCTTTAAGAGATTCTTAGTTGTGTTTTAAAGAAACAAAAGAAAAATTACTACAAATTGAATAAAGAAAATCGCACTCTGGATTTAAAACATTTACGAGATAACGCTCAGATAGGGAGTATTATATATTTTTCAAGAATAGTTTCAGGAAAAATACGCTCTGGCATACATCGCTTCCAAGGCAGTCGTGCCAATGACTCAAAGCCGCCATGGGGGCTTTCCTAATGAGCTGCACGCATCTTGAATTGGGTGGGGTCGTGAGAAGTGAACCAGAAAATCAGGAATTTCATTGTTTTATGCTGGCAAATTTTCGTTAAGCGTTTATAAACCGTCAGTTGATCAGCACGCCATTCTTTGCAAACGGACTGTTATGCTATCTTCTGCAGAGGAAAGTGTTTCAGGTTTAAACTGAATCCAATGAACGCGATTATTGTGAAAATTCTTACATTTTGTCATCGAAAAATATGTCCCCACAAACGTGCGTTCTACTTATTTGGATAACATTTTTACTTGACATTTGTTTTATATTTATTGCCGGAGGGTATAATGACACCGCCCCAATTCTGGAAAACGCCTAATTCTTTGGCAAGATTTTGGCTCGTCTACTTTTCGTTTGAACTTGGTTTTATTCCAGATATTTTCATGGGCGTCCTAAATGTAGGGGTAACTGGTCTTGAATAAGGGTGCGACCTTTTAAACAGGTCTAGTTAGGACGTGGTGTGACAAAAGCATACAAGAATCTAAAATAAAACTAGATGTACACATTGATTCCTGTCTGGTCCTCAATATAATAATTGTGTTACTAGCCATCTGGGTCGCGATAATCGATAATCCTTGATCGACCTCCCAATATTGCCGACTCATACCTTGCCATACAGTTATCAAGATTTCTTCTCTATGACTGCTATTTTCATATCGTCCACATGGGGCTTACATTCTGTATACATCCCGATAAAACTCCGGTCGACAAATAAACACAAGATATGAGCCCATGGTTGAGCTCTGGCACGTGTGTTTTTGCTTGCCCACTTGAATGCTTTACAAATCCATCATCCAACGTTTTGGATACAGAGACAAAGGCTCGTGTCAACCTCTCATGTTTTGAATGGTTCACGCGCTATACATGATAAAACTTATTTTAACCTTTCAATTTGATAACGAATTAGTGTACCGCCCTAAGATTATTAAAGCGCATACATTATAATACCTCTTTCTTTTTTAAAAAATAAAAAAATGGAACTAAATTAAATCCAAGAAATATATCAATTTGGAGTCTGAAATTACTGAAAGGCTGTCCAAACCTCGAACCACGGCCAGTGCTATCCGTGCTCTCTTGAAAGATTGAAACAGATAAGAGTAAACTAACCTTCACCTGGGCAACTAAAGCATTGAAATGGTATGGCTATGAACGAGTTCAACAGAGGACAAATATGTCTTAATGAGGATATCATAACTGGAAGAGAATGTCATATATTATAGGTGTTAGACAAACGGATACCTTTGGTTGCAATACACAAGTACATGCATCAAGGCGTGGTAACATACGGAAAACGTTAGTCAAAGAGCTAATATTAACCAAGTTCAGGTGCGAAATGCAGCAAAATACAAACGAGGAGACAAACAAACCAGATCACCCACTAATGCATTCTTTTTTGGAAAACAATAGGGTTAGTAAGTCTGTTTATGTTTACTTCAATTTTAAATTCAATGGATTAAATAAGGAATAATGTCTGTTCTGATTAGGCTGTACAGAATGGCAATCACAGTATCTACCTCGACTGATTTTGCTCTTCGATTGTGTCGACTTGCTTTTAGAAGAATGTTTTATATTTTAAGACAGATGTTCTGTAAATTTTGACTCATAAATGGGAACTGACAGACTTCAAGTAAAAACCATTCGCATACGGACTGTATCAGCTTGGACACACGAACATAAACACACACACTATGAGCTTGAGTTTCAATCAATCAATCACTTCATCAGAATAATTTCTAACATGTTATATATATATATATATATATATATATATATATATATATATATATATATATATATATATATATATATATATTGTGTGTGTGTGTGTGTGTGTGTGTGTGTGTGTGTGTGTGTGTGTGTGTATAGTAGAAGATATAAAGACAGCTAATTACAACATAATTTGATATTTTATGATTGACTGTCCATATGTGGACACACCAATCCATCCATCTTGTCATGATCCGTTCCACTCATCACCCTCCCCCGCTTCTATCCCTCACTTCTGTAAAACCTGTAGACCGCCCACTACTTCCTTCCCCGGGGTGCTTACCATCTGGTGAACAGGTCTGCGAAATTACTTTTAGACTAACTCCAAATTATCAGCAAGTCGTGACCTTAAAAATGGCCCACTTGCCGTAGCAGACGATTAAAAATAACTAAGCATGCTTAACGCCCGTTATGAATTTTAGTTTTCTTTCAAAGAGACATTACTGCACTAATATATTCTGAACGATATAAGCGTCATCTAAAGGTCATATTAGTGCATTCATTGAGGATCTTTTCAAATCTGGTTTGCCTTCATCACATAAAACGTCATTTGTTTATTTTTTGAAAGCCTCGGTTGTTGGAGAGTTTATTCACCTACTTCCCCTTTCTTGTCTGAGGCCGGAAATGCCACCTTTTAACTGGAACATGTGTGATCGATTTCAGTTTGCTTGGTAGTTATTAGCAAGTTATGGTTCAGTAAACGGCATCTTATAACGCTTAAATGAACGCTGTTTCTACTATTAAAGTAAGTTTGATTGAACATATTCCATTTAGAAATAAACCTAGTTGCGAATCTGCAATAAGCTACATCCATGCTTTGAATACATATTACTAGTTGTTATTGTTGTTTTTGTGTGGCTTAACGCCATTTTTCAGCACACGATAGGCTGGCTAAACATGGCGGCCAGTATTAATGGTGGAGGAAGAAACCGGGAAATCACCAAAAAACCACCGACACACGAGAAGATACTGGCAATCTTTCTCACCTATCCACATTCGCCGAATCATAGACTCGAACCCACGCAGACAGAGGTGAGGTGGCAGTGATCCGTAAAGGACAGCGCTTTAGAGTACTGGGCAACTCGAGGCTACCATGTTATTAGAGCTCTGTCACTGCAAATTTACATTTCCACTTAACGTCACTCAAATATTTAATAGCATGTTAAAATTAACCAAAGGGTTTCCGGAATCCGTGGATAATATGCATTGTTTCATCAGTTAATATAGGAAGAGGTATGCGTGTCAAGTATCAAAATATGTCGTCTTTTGACCATTTTACTAAAAATGTGTGCTTCACCTTTGAACAGAAGGGAACGAAGCCCAATATTTTCAGGGAGCAATGAAAATCTTAACATCCCAACCTTACACTGTCCCACCCATTTGTATTAGAAAGTCTAAATGAGATTTTCTGGTATATATATCGTTCAAAATATTGTCATTGAAATGGAATTGTCTTTCATCCCAATGATAAATGGATTCCACAGTACATTCCTCTCTAAAAGTGATTTCCCCCAGAATTTAGGAACTGCTAACTGCAATTTTGACGCTAAACAGCGATGGTTCTTTTGGCAGCCATAAGACTTTCCATTGATCCATTTTCTTTGTCATTAAAATGTTATAACGTCTGTAACTGCTGTCTGTAAGATACCATACTAGTGAACTTCTTGCGACGTTAAAAACTTTCTGTTATTTCTTTGTCTTTTGAACATGTAAATGCTATTTACCAGATAACATGCCAGCAAACATCTTAGGAAATCAAACAGTTGATAATGTTGATATTTCTTTGCCTGTAGAACTTCTGTGAATGTTATTTGCTATATAGCTCTTTTGGAGTCTAATGTTCCTATTGTCGCTATTTCTTTTCCTTTAGAACTTCTGTCAGTGCTGTTTGCTAGATAGCTTGTTAAAGAACTTCTTAGGATGTCGAATGCTTTCTATTGTAAAATACTTTCTATTTTCGCTTTTTATTTGTCTTTTGAGCTTCTATAAATGCTATGGTCTCTAATATCCAGAAAACATGTTAAAGAACTTCGTAGGAATAATAATATTCTCTATTGTTGAATAGTCTTTGTCTTTGGAACTTCTGGGAATGTCTTTTGCTTCAAATCAGCATTATCCCTGTAGGAACTGGCGATAAATATCTTTAGTCTGCATGGAAAAATGGCTTTTTCAGATGTCATCAAGCTTGGTTGGTTTGATATATATCCGATTAATCCGTTCATCTTTTTCCGTGACCCACTGGTCAAGGTATATTTGAGATCCTTTTTCTTATAGTTTTGAGTGAGTGTGTTTAAAAGATTTGGTCACGCTTTGTGCCACTTTTACCTTATTTACTGGAGTCATCCCTGACAAAATTATAGAGTACGCACTCGCACAAGCACAACAACCAATGTAAGATTCCTCCGTTGATACGCTGCAACAACATGTCCTCGATAACAAAAAATGTTATCCAAAATTGCTTGAAAAGAAGTCTAGAATGAAACATCCTTAATTTTTATATTTCTTCTCTTATTGTAAAAAGTCGTTATGGATTTTGGAATTTACTGTCTTTTAACTTCTCACGAAGAACTTAAAATATTTTTGTACTTTGACACAACTTTTAAGCAAAATCAAAATAACAATTATAATAAAAAAAAATTCAAATGCCGAACGGAAAAAAAGAATGTGACTTTTTTAGTCCCTATTCGTTGCTTTAATATGAAAAGATTTTTACGTTCACCGAAAATTCATCGAAATAGTTTCATATAATACACACACACACACACATACATACATACATACATATATATATATATATATATATATATATATATATATATATATATATATATATATATATATATATATATATATATATATATACTTCTGTGCATCCCGCCTTTCTTTATACACTTCTTTTTTTTACACTGTAACCCATACTTCTGATAAATCGATAAAACCTGGCTAAAAATATTTGCGTTGATAATATTTGATAAAACAGATTCTTTGATCAATATTGTCTCGAGGTCTTATGGGAATATGTCTGTCTTCAGCTTACACGACTGGGTCTTTTCAGGGCTAAACTGTTTAATCTTTTAACAGGACATGAAAAAATACTCATGTCGGCCACAAATTTCAACTCATACACATTTTCCTGTCATACGCATATGCAGATCCGGTAAGGTAAAGCGTATACGATATATAATCGTATAATATCGTGTTAAACAACCCAGTTCATACGGATTATTTTCTGATAGAATTATATCCCGATTTATGTGCATGTGGTCTAGTAAGATTCAAATGTTTCTCTTCGTATTTATGTGAATGACAGAGATCTAGAGAGAGATCTAGAGATCTAGAGAGAGAGATCTAGAGAGAGAGAGAGAGAGAGAGATCTAGAGAGAGAGAGAGAGAGAGAGAGAGAGAGAGAGATCTAGAGAGAGATCGATCTAGAGAGAGAGAGAGAGAGAGAGAGAGAGAGAGAGAGAGAGAGAGAGAGAGAGAGAGAGAGAGATCTAGAGAGAGAGAGAGAGAGAGAGAGAGAGAGAGAGAGAGAGAGAGAGAGAGAGAGAGAGAGAGAGAGAGAGAGAGAGAGATTGCTAGATTACAAGGAAGTTGATACATAGTTTTGGGCCAATAACAATGCAAGCACTCGTGTATCTGAGTCATTCATTGGAAGTGTTCCCGTGCAAGATAACAGTTGGCGGATAATTGTTGGTATTGTTGTTTTGTTCTCTTACGGTATCATCAAAATGAGTTTTAAATTCCTCGCCATTCATTACGTTGAACTATAGAGCAAATGCTTTGTTAAAATATTATATCACTGTTGAATGATATGCAATTCTCTAAGCTATTTGTACAGATCGGTGAAAACATTTTTATGATAAATAAGTTGTTAATTGACAAGCGAATTTTATAACTTTGTATTTAAGCTGGTTAGTTTATTTTAATCAATAGTTTAAATCAATGTCGTCCTATACTTATTTGTTTCTGTGACTTAACACTAGTTCTGGGATGATAAAAACGGAATACAAATACTTCAATAATATTGAGAACATCTTAATGAGACATTTGGTATCATTTGAGAAATTTTCTCTTCTCTCATCTCATTTAAATCGACGCAGTGATAATCTTTAAGGTAAAATTAAAATTTTTTAATTTTTAAAACTTCTTACAACATTTCTTAACTGATTCAAACTTATTTTTGTTGGGCTTAGTTGCACAGCTGGTGAACGTTTTGATGTGTGAACGTCCTTATTATTCCTGCTTTATCCTGGTATGTGTGTATGTGTGTGTGTGTATATATATATATATATATATATATATATATATATATATATATATATATATATATATATATATATATATATATATAACGGTCGAAAATGGACATCATATGCATTTTGCTTAGGAACTTACAGCTTTTCTACCCGAATGCTCACTCAAAACGTGTTACTGCTGTAACTCCTCTTTCTCTTACTTGGCATGTATGTTTACTTCAAGAATTTTTTTTTATTAAATGACTCACAAAGAAAGTCCTTAATTCTTAAATAACACCCTCTCAGTCCATTTTAAAATAATTTTCACGTTTTTGATCAATATTTCACCGTGAAAAGAGTAAGCTGTTTCATTATTTCATACATGGGCATTTAGCCCCTTTCTACACATTGTGTACCTAATAAACCCAGCCTGACCCTAATGGGCGTCATGGCGGTATCCAATTACTTCAAAATATGGCTTCAATTTCCCGCTTAATTGTTTCTTCATTTAAACGATGTCCATTTCACGTTTGAACAACCTCTTCCCAACTTCCGTTTAACTGACGGCTGTATCCGAGTGTGTAATGGTCCGCTTTGGATATTACGCACGAGCGAAATGAACAATCACAAACAATGAACTATCAAGCAACATCCAACAGAATTGTATACAATGTGGAAGAAACATCTGACAGATGACAATATCAACAGATGTCATATGTTAATGAATATTCATGCGATCAAATACACGATGCTCTTAGAGCTTATACGACTTACCCCCCCTTCGCTAAAATGTCCTAAATCGTTATAGTTCGTATTTTGTACAATTATTTTGGTGCTTACAAAACTGTTTTGAATGAAAGTGTATTTTGTTTATGATTTGCTATCTACAGCAAATAACTTACATTAGTGATTAATATTTACCGTTTTAGTGGGTGGTGGGAAGAGAGTGAGACAGACAAACCGCCGTCGGTCTCCGACTAACAGGCGGACGGATATATTTGTCTGATAGCTCCATGGAAATATTTTCCTATTTGTCTTGGAGCATTACACGAGAAATCTGAAGAAAAATATTACTCGTGAAGTCAACACTTTTTTGACAGTCTATGAATATGGTACAAATAAATATTGGTGAAATTTGGTACCATATTTAAATTAATTAATATAAATTTATTTGATTTCTGAAATCCGTAACTAAACTATAAACTTTGAGTACATGTTATTTGCTGCCTTGTTTATGTGACCTATATTGTGCAATGGTCTAAAGCGATCTCCGTTACGGATCACTACCGTCTCACCTCTGCTTGTTCGAGTCTAAGATTCGGGGAGTATAGATATGTGTGAAAGCTTGCCAGTAGCTTCTCGTGGGTGGGTGGTTCTTTCCGCGGATTTCCCTGTTTCTTCCTCCACCATTAATACAGGCCGCCATGTATAGCCTATCGTGTGCTGAAAAATGGCGTTAAGCCCCACAACAACAACAACAACAACAACAAGGGTTTAAACAATTCTTATTTTCTTTAGTCCTTGTTTTAAACCGTTTTTCTTTGATTTTGACTACGTTGGATTTTTCTATTGATCTTTGGTCACAGTACGAATACATGTAATACTTTATTTGGTTGTACAAGAAACCTTTTTGAATTTTGAATCAAAACAGAAGTTTTTATTTGAATGAGTCTCTTTTTTCATAGCATGTAATGACTGTACAAAATTTTAAAACTTTTAGTCGAAGGTTAAAGATCATCGAGATAACCTGTTGAAAATACGATTCCTCTCCATTATCTAGCAGACTGGGTGGAGAGAGAAGGCTGTTTTTCGACTGCAACCCATCACCCAAAACTTGAAGACATAGAACAGTCAGATTTAAGTGTAAAAAGAAGACTGGTATATGGATTTATTTCAGAGAGAAAAGCTATGTTTCACTGGCATTTATAACTATATCTGACTGACAGCTTGAAATGAAATCCCAATAAAAACAAGCTGTTATCGGTGAATGAGTTTACATGTGTTTAAAGCAACAGTGTATCATGTTGGAATTATTGGGTGTTACGCATCACGTTAATTTAAAACTACTAGGCAATTGAATATGAACGTTCTACAAAGTCAAGTAATTCCACTTTAAATTGGGATTTCACCGCAAATACACATGCTGGGAGAGTGGCTTAAATACAGGAAGAAAATGGCGCCAATTAGTGATTCCTAGGTTTCTGAATCAATGATTTGCCATGACGTCCATCTAATGTAACACATACTTTCTTTCATTGGACGTGTACATTTTTGTGTCACTGATACAGAGAGGAAACTGTAAAGCATGTAATGTAAGCATTATTTAATTCGTTCGGTAATAAAACCGAATCAATTTAGAGCGGTACATTCAGCAAAAGGATTTTCACTATATCGCCAAAGAAAGGCCCACGGTCGATGGACTTCCTTCTTGACTTGGATAATCAAACATGAAATGTAACCTTACACGTCTTAGCTTTTCCCTTTGTATTCTGCTGGGACCAAACGAGTCGGACGTGAAAGGCCTATAAAAATAGCAGGATGAGTTTTAACAACGTTCAACGTCATAAGAAAACGAAATAATCTTGACACATTTTAAGATGCTTTTACCTGGTGTCTTTGGTGATCTCTTTTAGCTAAAGAAAGAAATACAACATTTATTAAGTGTGTTGATGACATCACCGATAAAAAAGAGCTTTAATCATACATTTTACCCCAAACATTTCTAACTTTTTTTTCTAGGGTGTTAACAAAGAAATGAGCGATGATTCACATTTTAAACATCGTATCATTCTTTCTTCCTGTTCAAAACAAATTTCTTCGAGAATAAAATAATGGGTTTATAAAGTCTCCACAGAATTGAACTACATGTATTATGCAAACTGTAGGTAGCTTTTCTTTATTATTTTCTATTCATTGCTATAATGCCTCAGAAAATTTCCAGTCATTTTGTTTGCTATGTATTGTACAACAGGCAAATAGAAACCTAATTCATCTGAGTAAGGTAAAAAGCAAGATATGGAGGCGATAAGGGGGTCGATGTAGACGGCAAACAACTATTTCCTTCTCCAGATATTATGTTTGACTTCTACAATGTCTGTTTTATTTTTGAAAACCCGTTGCGAGGTTTGTATACACTCAAATACAGATGAATCGAGGGGGGCAGTTGAATAAAAGACAAACATATGAAGAAAAGCAAAGTTACTCTAGTTGGAAACGACTGGAAGAGTCACAGATGGTATTATTAAGTGTGCCAAAACGGTCCTTCTTGGATAGTTTAGAAACAAATAGCATACGTGGTGTAGAAAAGGTTTGGAATTCGAGCCAAACAACAGTAAAGGTCACACAGCGTTACAGGATTCATTCTGTCTGACAAGTACATTTAATTTTTATTCAAGTCTCCAGCTCTTTCAGTAATAAAGTTAAACACCAGCTGCTGTTGTTGCCCAATCTAACGTGGACCTACATAGCATAGTTTTATAACATAGTCGTAAAGAACTTTCTTCTTTGTTCCGTGAACACACAATTGGACTAATTAAAAAGAAAAGAAGTTATTAAGGTTTCTGTTCTCGACTGACAGGTTTGTTTGAATTTTCTTCATGCGTATAGTACTATTTTTGGCTTTCTTCATGTTAGCAGTGCAACGCTACATTTTAATTCATTCCTAACATGGACTACACAAATTAATGTTCTGCTTTAGTCCATTGAAGCTAAAGGACAAACAATTTACATACACAGCAACGGATTATTATCAAATATGAACATGACCATTTTTGGCTACTCTGTACATTGTAACGTTGTCCAATAGTTTGTTTTATTTGGGAAGAGGTCGAGGTGGGATTGGATGGTTGTTGTGTTGTTTAAATCAATCTTTCAAACTACCTGCGTTATGTATATATATATATATATATATATATATATATATATATATATATATATATATATATATATATATATATATATATATATATATATATATAAAGTACACTGAAGCAGACTTTGGTCATATAACAATATGTATACAGGTGTTTATGCATTGCATTGCAAGCATGTACAGTATTCAAATTTAGAAACGTCTGCTTTATTACCGAAAGGATCAAGGTGGCTTTGCACCCGTATGTCGTGCATATTTGGAACATACTTGAATCATCGTATACAGCAGTATTTGTGTATTATCCTCTTGAACATATCCCGAAATCTGACGAACAATTAGTCGTCACCTGGCCATATAGTGTAGGGGCATTACCTCGTCTAAATCCAATTATGTTTCCTAAATGGTAATTGCAAAGTTGTTTCGCAGGTCCTTGGCTGGTAAATGACCCAGATAATAGAAAATGAACACAACCTTTGTGAGTTTCTTAATGACAAAAAGGAATTCGATTGGTGAAGACCTCGAACCATGCCAAACACCGGTAATTAGTAGAATGATCTTCGACCTATAGAACCTGATGTTGAGTTCATTAACACTGAATTCCAGACGGTTACCCAGTCCACCACCTCAGTCAAAAGCAATACTGATATAATTTGTTTAGATAATTTATTTTTGTAGTACACGATTCATTTTATATTGGTATGATTACAGTCTAAGCGATGCCGCAATTTCACACCTCACTGAAACATGGGCGAAGATTCGTATCAATAAAACTTTTATAGTAAATTGCCAAATATCTTGTCCGCATCTTCTTAGTGGGATTCATAAGTACAATTTATCACCCAAACAAATTGCTTCAAAATAAATTTGTAAACCAGACGGCAACCGTTGCAATATCTGTTCTATATGATAAAACGATTAAGTACGGGACTAGATTGCTTAAGAGCATATGCGGGGAACCCTTCTCGGTAAAAACTTGTTTACATAAAAGATTTATGGAAAATAGTTAAAGAATTAATTCTGGGATTAGCATGGAATATGTTTTTCAACATCCTTAAAGTTGCCTCAAATGCACTCAACTTTATAAATGTCAGGAGGTTACAAACGGGGTTTGGACGACTCCAATAAATATCATTGCGCATGCCTAAGCATAGGCATCGTTTAAAGAATTGTATATGCCTTTATTATTTAATCTTCATTAATTTCATTTTGTATATTAAGAAGTTATTTATTTAATAAAATTTTATTTTATAAAACTAACATCCCTAAACTTCTTTGATGATTATGATGGTAAAGAAATGATAATTTTACAACTAATTACCATTGAATGGTTTGACAACTAAACCGCTCTTGTTCAAATTCCTAATATTAACATTGCGTAAGTACAGACTTCCCTTATTGATCAGAGGTCCCTTCAACCACTTTTTTTTTTGGTTATTTTATATTTCTTTATTTTTCCATATTGGTATTCTGTGGCTTTTTATGCTCTATAGTTACTTGATTTTGTTCATCCTTGGCACAGACTTCAAATTTGTATTGAATTATAAGCGTGACAGAAGAAACAATTGTTTTCTTTAGATTGATGTTTTGTTTGTAAACAAATACCAGCTTAAGAAATAATAATAAAGTATTCCATAAAAGAATCAAGCAGTAATAATACAAAATACTCCCGGCTGTGTTGTCAAGTATAAAAAAATCTGGATAACAGTGCGAGAGCGGATTAATGCAATTCATTTGCTATAGAATATACTACTACTACTACTACTACTACTACTACTACTACTACTACTACTACTACTACTACTTCGATAATAATAATAATAATAATAATAATAATAATAATAATAATAATAATAATAATAATAGTAATAATAATAATAGCAACAACAACAACAATAACAATTTTCTCTCGTATACAGTGAAACAGTTTAAAGTCATGGATTGTAACATATCAAATATAAGCTTCAAACCTCTATCCACCCCTCTGGTTCATTCTTACAGCCATTGATGTACATTATAATTACAGAATACGCTGCAAACTCGAAAAATGGGATTTTAATGCTTACACTTTATCATATAATGGTAATTTTCAATAAAATGAGTTAATACTGTTTTAAGCGTAAGCCCCGCTTTCTGTGCTGTTTGAGATTTCAGACTTATGCGCTTACATGGTGGTTCCATTTATTTCTATACATGCATCACTAGTGAGAGATCTTACCCATTTGTTGAAAAATTAGTATCGACGCCAGAATTCAATATTTTAATTGGGAATTTTTTGGGGATTATTTCCTGTCTGCTTCTCATTATCAAATCATATTTTATCGTTGTAAAAGAAGTAATACGATACGCATGTAGTTACTAATCCAGTTCGTCGTTGTAAAGATTGAAATTAAAAAGAAAAACTTTTCATTAAATATCTTTACTGTACTATACTAATGCATTTTAAGTCGAATTTTGGATATTTTCTGTGTTCATCGTGCATCGTCAGCTATTGCATTCAAAATCGGTTTTCATATTTTATGTTTATCGTCTGCGAATTGCATTTTAAGTAGAATTTTGGATATTTTATGTTCATCTGGCATCGTCTACTATTGCATCGAAGAAGTATACGAAAATCGCAATTAAATGATATCAAATATTTCATATGGAAATTACTTTTAAAATAAGTATAAAAAGCTAATAAATTTTCAAAAAGGAAATGACAAATTTTATTATCATCCAGTCCAGATTTAAACTGTCTGAATTCGTGATTATCTACAGTCATGGTTTGCAGCAGGTTTAACCGACGTGAAGGGACTTTGCCGTGCCATTATGGACCATATTAAAATTAATTAGTTGCGGGCAATAGGGCTGAATCGCATCGAAGATAAGACTTCAAAATTCGACAATTTTGCACGTTTAGCAGGTCCCTCAAATCTTAAGGCAAACAAGGGATCAGTTATATTGGGTTCGGTCCCAGGTCGGTATTTCCAGTTCCTAATCATTTGCTCTATGAGCTGCAACCTCGTTAAACTTTCTGTTTGAATTACAATTTGAATGCTCTGAATTTCTAATCTTCATTGACAGATTTCCTTGATTACTTTTATATTTATTTAAATTATACAATAAGGAAATTGAATATACTCTCTCCACTTCCCCACCACCATTTTTTAGCTTTTAAATATATCAATATTTTCCGATTTCCTTATACTTCCAAATCCGTTATATTTCATATTATTATTATTATTATTATTATTATTATTATTATTATTATTATTATTATTATTATTATTATTATTATACCTTAATTTTTTTAAGAAACTTCATATATCCACATTAAGACGTCTTTGGTTATCATTTGTTAATAAAAAAATTATTTACTTGCAATTTCATGGAAGGGGCTTCTAGTTTCGCAAACTTGTTGCAGACTCTTTTATCTGTGCAAAACGTGCTGGAAAATGAATTATTGGAAAAGGCTTTTATATGTAAGAATGACCGAAAAATTACGACGCATTTTACATACTTCAAGTTTGAACTATCTGACACATGGTAGAGAAATGGCTCCTAACAGATATAACAATATTTTCATACCAGAAATTTAGTATTCCCTCATGAAATATTTGCATACAAAACTTATCAAAGTTAGATAAAGAAATACAGCAGCTTATGCCAAGGTACGGCCATTTTGACGACGTTGCCATTAAATTATGCAACTTCCGGTATAGAAACAATTCACTTGAGACTCGTTTAATTGTCGTGATAACCGGTTTATTTTGAAAATAATTTTTGTTTTTAGACAGACACGTGTTTTTAAGCAATACATGATAAAAATGACGATAAATCTCCTCCATTCCTGTCTGAAATGAATGCAGAGGGGCATCATCTGAAATGTTTCAACATTTGAATTGACCTGTATATTAGGGATTATGCACATAAAATATAAAAGGCTGTAATAGAGTGAATAACACGTAAATTATTTCTTGACATGCATGTATTTTTAAGCATGTTTCCAACGAGCACGATTCATTGTTGACCTCTGTTCGTTTACACTGGATAAAATGGCACTAGGAAATAAATCCCAGTGATTTTGCATGTTTATCTTCACCTTAATTTCTTAATAAATTAATATAAATATTATTGATGAATAATATATTCTTACAAAACAGTTTTACATTTGTGTAAAATCTCTCTCTCTCTCTCTCTCTCTCTCTCTCTCTCTCTCTCTCTCTCTCTCTCTCTCTCTCTCTCTCTCTCTCTCTCTCTCTCTCTCTCTCTCTCTCTCTCTATATATATATATATATATATATATATATATATATATATATATATATATATATATATATATATAAGGTTTTTTTTAAATGTTCCATAGCAACATGTATTTCTGATTGCAATCAAAGTCAGCCATATTGGCCAGTTTAAGCATATACTGCTTACATTACTGTTGTGAAAAGATTCTGGAAGACTGACGTTTACTATTCCTAAAAGTCCTTCCATCCAAATACTTTAGTTACATTTTTTTTACGTCAATGAAAACCATAATTTTGAATTGTTTTGAAAACATTTATTTATAAGTGTACGTTTTTGAAGCAAGTGTGTAGTTAATCTGCGTTTCATTTAAAATATTAGTGCTCAGATTCCCAGCGTTCAAATAATATTTCAGCAAAATAGAATTTAAAATATTGTGTCTCATTTAACTGTAAAATCCGTCATTCTCATTTCAGCGTTCCTCAATACATCTACCCATCAACGTTCATGGCAACTCCAAGCATGTTGGCAACTTTGCCCCACTCACAGCTCTCACCGACGTCTGCTGGACAGTATACAATCGACTACACCGCCGCTTACGGCAGTCAACTCGCCGCCGCAGGATACGAAGCATACCCATATGCGTCAACTTCCGGTCTGATTGCCCCAGCAACAGGGTACACCTATGCTGTTCCACAACAAATCGCGGCTGGACCAGCTTTTACGTACCATCCACAGCAATTACAGGAGCGTATGCAATAACGCGCTCAGATGGAATAAAAAAAAAAATTGGATCTGATTTGGATGAAAGCAAATTGACCAAAAGTGTTAACATATGGACACACACATGATAACTCGAAATATAGTGACCTTATTTCAATTTCATGTATGATATCATCGTTGTCATGGTTACGAATGATCAAACGTGAGCAATGAAATCATCAGATGTAGAATATATGATCTCTATGCACGAATATATATAATTATAGCATTATATTGTTATTTATGTCGAAAATGGAAGACAAGGTTAAAAGTTAATTGTATTTAAAAGAGTAGAGAGCTAACGTTAATCCTGGTATGCTTGAATATTTGAATGAAAGAATAACGACGGGTGATTGATAAATATCATAATCATTAAGATTAAATATGCAGTATATTTATTCCTGTTCAAAATGCGAATGTATATTTTTTATCTTTCATTATTAATATTATAACTATCCGTCCAGCTTTGATCTTATACCTTGCCGAATAATCATCAGTTCTTTTTACATGACATTTCATATCATATCCAAGATGATGAGTTGTCGTTCTTGATTCATCTCTGAGCTCATGACCTTGAGTGTTCCCAACATTTCCATTTTCACCTTGGCATGACCTTGGAAGAAAATAAAATGAGGTTAAGATAGTAGGACATTTTTGACAAAAGCTGGACTTGGTGATTTGTAAATAATAGTTAGCTTATTATATTGAATTAAAGAACTATGTATAGGTACTGATACTAAAAGTAGCCCTATAGTAACTAGTACCAATACAAAGGACTTTAAGATATCACGTGTACATAGATAGTGGCAGATGTTGACAATAACTTACGTCTATTTAAAAAGTTATTACAGTAGGTATGTATTTATAGCTACACTCTTCAACGAAGCTCACGACTATATAGTAATTAGGATATCTAGTTAATGACGACAACAAAATAGTTAATTGATCACGACTATACCGTCAGTAGAGCGAGCGGTTAGTTAATCCCGATTCTATAGACTTCAGGATAGTCGGTTAATCTTGACTATATAGTCATTGGAATATCTAGTTAATGAAGTGCTAATGTGATGGTATATATATATATATATATATATATATATATATATATATATATATATATATATATATATATATATATATATATATATATATATATATTTATATACATATATATATATAAACACATATATATATACATACATACATACATACATACATACATACATACATACATACATACATAAATAAACACATATATATATATATATATATATATATATATATATATATATATATATATATATATATATATATATATTTCGTTTGGCTATCATCCGAAAAGCGCTGTCTCAGTTTTCTTTTTTCTTCACATGTAGTAAATTAACATGCAAATATATACTAGTATATATATCTACGCATATAATGTAGGTACATGAATCATTTGATAACCGCAATACGACTGCAAAACCAAAAGAACGTGTTAAATGCGATTTTGTTTTCGTGGTGGCTGGGGGCCAGTGTTTTGGGGTGTTCCAAGTCAAACGTTTCGCAAAAATAAAGCATTTTTAATTAATCCTCAAGGACTGAGAGACATCGCTGCCAGGGTCGGATTAACCAAGGTTAATAAGGTTATAATCTTAGCGCCTATCATTATGTAACCATCCTGTATGCCTATGGTTATCTACACCCTGTATCGCGACCCACGTCAGGGCAGCGAACAGGTAATGGGGGATATCCGGGTGGCCAAACTTAGTGCGGAAACGAGGTCGTGCGAGTCAGAAAAAAAGAAGAAAAAAAACCAACTATTTTTTAGGTTTGCGGCAAAAAAAAAAAGATTGAAAACCATTGATTTAGTCACTCCATTACATATTGACTTAGCTGCTGGGCGATCATCCCTCCTATTAGCCTTAGACCCAAAATAACCTTAATCCAGCCTAGCTAATGATGTGCCAATATTAAAAAGAAAATAGTCATCTATCAAAAGTCAGTAGGCGAAATGAAATCTTAGAGTAAGACATCGGTTAAAGTTCTAGAGCTGTTATCATTTGATCTATTCAGAACCATTCATCTGATTTTTATTCATTTATTTTCATGGCAGGCCAACTTTAAAATTCTTTAGCAACAAGACGGAAAATTAAATCTTTATACACGTGTCAATAAATATAGACATGTTTTTGGGTTTGGTTTATAAATCAGTTGCTGAGAGATAATTTGACATTGTTGAAAATGAAACTGTTGACATTGTTGAAAATGAAACTGTGATTGTATTCTTAATTTGTTGATATTTTGTTGTTAAAATTATGTTAAATTCTTTTCCTTTCGTTGTCTGTCAATAACTTATTGGTAAAAATGTCAGCAGCGATTGGTCGACACTAGAATTTTAAAGATGGCGTGTGTTTCGTATTGCCCTACGATCAGTATTCTCCTTTGCCCACGTGACTTCAGCGTGAGGCGGGAGGCATCGCCGGTTAGTATTACGTGAAGGATAATATTAAAATTATCGTGTATTGTAATCACATTAAATCATTTAATTGTAGATAGAGTTTCAGAATAAAAAAACATTTTTTCCTTGGTAAAATTCATTTCTGTACTTCACTTATTACATTTAAATAGCGTCATACATTCTCAGTCTTTATCGAATCTCATCAAACGTAGATAACACTAGATGAAGTTTACATTTCAGTAGTTGGGTATAGATGTCGTTGTAAAAATTAGAAATGCCAGTCATTTTTTTTTACTGCCCACAATTTTATATTGTCCAAAGAGAAGACGAGGAAAGTTGAATATATTGGTACAATTGCGCCATATTGTGGACTGGACTATGTCGTTAAATAACGACATCATCCTCGTCATTTTCTGCACGAAGCATGGTTGCACATGGTAATACCATTTCAAAAGCTCCTCATCTAGTTTTTAGCTTAGAAGAGAATATTAAGTATCCTTTACCAATCAAAACAATCATAGATAATTTTTGTAATCACATTATCTGGCCATTGTTCTTTATGTATTGTATATGGAAGAAAGAATGTGAGAGTGAATGAATGCATGTAATAGGGAATCACATACACAGATATACATTCAACCTTGTCAGATATGCGACAAAATCATGGTTTGAGCCTTGTGTAAGCAATGGTGTTGAAAGCCTTGTAAGTCATTCGTATAATATATATTTTAACAAATTCTCATTTCCAATTTTTTTTATTATCACTTTTCATAAACTTTACACAAAGAGGGCGTTGTAGTTACACTGCATGAAAGATGGGATTCAGATTCTATCATCATACGTTTTTTTCGATGAAAGTTTATTCAAGTACCTTGGCTGTCCATCACTTTTTAATATTTATGACAACTTTACGCGCAAAGACAATCATTATGCCGATATAGGGTTCAGGCGATACTAAAGTCTGAGGAGTCAGAATCATAAGGGGACCGAGGAGTTCCGATCAAGACGTCATTCCTCTAACTGTTCACCAGATGGCGCTGGTTTACACTAAAGCTGCTTGTATGGACTGTTTGACCTCATTTTGAATTAACATCTTGCCGTTTTGTTTCTCTGCCATATCCACTAAATGTGTGCTTTCATAATTAAATGATTGATATGTTAAATCCAAAATTTAAATATATTGTCACTTGTTGAAAACTTATCAGAAATAAAATACAAAGAAGAGCGTTTTATTTTTGCATAAAATAGCCTGCTGTGGCAGCGTCTTGTCAAGAAGCACGTTGGCGCCACCTGGCGAGCAATTCGGCCATTCCTTAGTCAGTGCTGCATGTTTTTGCAGTCTAATTTTCGATATTGAATGCAGAAGTATCATTCCAATGTAGAAGTTTCTCAGTTTTTGATACTTTAACCGCTACTCAGGTATAATTTGGATTCATTTTAATGTTTTATTACGCACTGATCATGTGACCGTTTGGTGTCGTGGTATGGAAGCGCTGGATAAATCTGAACTGTGTGTAGTGACTGGCCTTTTTCTTGAGAAAAAAAAAACAACCCAACTAAACAATTACTCATTTATTGTCAAATTTTCCGAGGTCTAATATCTGACTAGGTTGAATTTAATCAATTTAATCTTATGTAATGAAACTAATTTATACGTGTATATATTGAATGAGTCCAACTTGATCGAGTATATGTCCAGACCTTGTTAATAATACGATGCAAAATTGTTGTATCATTTTCGTCCAGAAATTTTGTGATTACACATGAAAATTTCTACTTTTACATAAGAACCATTTTGAATGAAAATTGAAGGCAAACTCTAAATGAAGCACGTTGAGTAATTGATATCGAAAGTGATTGCTAACAGGAAGAAACTTTTTCCACGAAATATGAAACAAATAACAAACATTTATTTTTTTTAAAAATACGGTTGAGGTATTAGAATAACAAATTTTCTTTTAGCTATCATTTGCTGCTTGAATACAATGGATTATTCTTTGTAGTATACGACATGTTATTCAAGATTTAAAATTGATATTTTGCCTCCCTCAACATCCGTAGAAAAATCTGGTTGGAAAACTGTTATTCTGAAATTATCCTCATTCCATGTTTCACTTCTATAAGCAAGATGAACTCCTTATGTCATCTTTATTATGTTACATTTTTTTTCTTTGTGACCTACCAAATTATACTTGATCGAAATCGACTCATTAATAGTCATACCGGAAAGGGAGCAGTCATGTCAGAAATCCTTTTTTTCAGCAGTGTACAGTTTTCGTATTTATACATGTTATATATCATTGTTGTAACATATATGTAGCAGTCACAGACAGACTGTTAAATATATTTATTATTTTAATTTAAATCGTTGTTGCAGGTAAACAAATTGTTCTATTCAAAGATTTTCGAATGCAAATTCAAATGTTGCCATCGAATTTATTTTTATGTCTCAAGTATAATTTGTTTAGAATGTGAGGAGACACGTTACTGTTTACAAATTGTACGCAAATTATTAAGGGAAGAATTTTAGTACAAAATGCAGGATTATCTGCAGATTAAGCATAATTTTATGTAAGAACAACGTTAAATATACCTATGTTAAGTCATTCAGAATAAATCAAGTCATTATAATAAACTTACGTAGTTATTTTTGTTCTTTCAAAATATTATGCTGACTAAAAGTAACTCTTCTATATATGCACAAATGTGGCCATACCTACAAACATATATACATATATATATACATATATACATACATACATACATACATACATACATACATACATACATACATACATACATACATACATACATACATACATACATACATACATACATACATACATACATACACACACATACATACATACATACGTACGCACGGATGCACATACATACATACGTGCGTGCGTGCATGCATACATACATACATATATACGTACGCAAGGATGCACATACATACATACATACATACATACATACATACATACATACATACATACATACATACATACATACATACATACATACATACATACATACATACATACATACATACATACATACATGCATACATACATACGTACATACATACGTACGCACGGATGCACATACATACATGCGTGCGTGCATGTATGCATACATACATACATACATACATACATACATACATACATACATACATACATACATACATACATGCATACATACATACATACATACATACATGCATACATACATACATACATACATACATACATACATACATACATACATACATACATACATACATACATACATACATACATACATACATACATACATACATACATACATACATACATACATATGTACGCAAGGATGCACATACATACATACATACATACATACATACATACATACATACATACATACATACATACATACATACATACATACATACATACATACATACATACATACATACATACATACGTACGCACGGATGCACATACATACGTGCGTGCATGCATACATACATACATACATACATACATACATACATACATACATACATACATACATACATACATACATACATACATACATACATACATACATACATACATACATACATACATACATACATACATACATACATACACACACGCATACATACATATATACGTATGCACGGATGCACATACATACATACATACATACATACATACATACATACATACATACATACATACATACATACATACATACATACATACATACATACATACATACATACATACATACATACATACATACATACATACGTACGTACGTACTGCTTATATATTTAGAGAATTATATACAGCATTTCTGTCATATATTTTTAAAATATCTTTATAGAAGATTGAAAAGAATCACTAATTAATTTTAAATGTCAGATAAGAAAAGTCTCTTCGACAAGATGAAAATAGTTTGAGATTTATTTGCTTTTAACCCGATTGAGAAATGTGTATGTGCTGTGCGGAGTGAGGATAGGTCTGCGTCCTTGTGTGTGGGTGAACGTGATTGCTTATAGGTGTGTGTGTGTTGATGTGCGGCCTTGTGCGTGTATACATTTTGTAAAACTTTAATGTTGTAGCTTCCACTAATTTTTTTTTCAAAATAAAACGTTTTTTTTTTTTGCGGCACGCGTAGATGACAGTGAGATGGGTCGATGGGCATACATGGAGAAAATTAATCTTCGCGTCTATTCTAATTACATAAATAATCAATTCTTTCGTGTTCCACCAACAACACTTTGCACAAGCAATTTTGAAAGGTCGTTGTTTTTGTTTGGTTTTTTTTGAAAAACAAGTCTATATTTTTAAGAACAGTGAATTGTTTACCAGGGAATAATTGTATCAATAACTGTAAGTACTCAGAGAACTGTTCCATTTTTTATGGAATAATTTTGGGCAGTTGTCGGGTACTATGATTTAGTCCAGATGAAAGCACTAGGATTAGAAAGAAAAAAAAAACAAAACAACACAGGCTATAGTCTAACTACTACGTCCAACCAATGTTTATCTATGTTAGAATCTGTGATTCATTAATTAGGGAAAGAAGAATTTTCTAATCAACATGGCTTACTTTCTGTATAATCTTTGCATCTTATACATGGCTGGCAAGGTTAGGGAAACTGGAGATATATCCCTGGGGCCCGGGCCCGTAAGGGTGCCTGGGCGGAACAAGAGTTCCGGGCATGTCTTATCCCAGGGCTCGGGATTGCTCTCTACGGTCTTTATCCTATGCATGCGTTTAAACGAATAGTAAAGGAAATTTAATTAAAAATTCATTGAGAAGGATATGACCTAATGACCGCTTGTACTCTGATAGACTTGAAAGAAGTGATGGCTACATCTGCTGGGATTTAACGATTTATCGTCTCTAAAGGTGAATATTCATTCCTGAAAATGTATTTAGAAAGAAAGAAGTTCATCTTTCCGTGATGGACGGATGGAAAAAAGACAAATCTTGATAAATAGATTTCAAGAGAAGACCATATTCCTTTCAATTGATGTATTTCTGCTGAAAGACGTGGGTGATAAATATGAATAGGAACAAAACTCTAAAACGTTCTTTTATATTGAGATAAATACAAAAAAACAACATTTATTTCTTTAATTTTAATTTACTTTTTCTCTTTCTTTTTTCTTTACTCCGTTACCTCCAAACCTGAAAAACAACGCAGCAAATCGCAGTGTTGCGTTTCCAAAACTGCCACGTTTCTGTAAAGTCAGCCTTCTTTTTATAGCCGCACATGCGAATCTCACTCATCAACTCCCCTGAGACAGTTTATGTTCGTTATTAGTCTTCTTGTTTTCTGCGATCGAGAATTTTTGCAGCATTTGTTAAGAATCTCAAGAACTTTGCATGGTGGCATCACCAACATATTGCAATCATTAGGCCCATTTTATCCGGTGTTTAGTTTCATAATTTTACTTTCATCTTCATCCCGGAATTTTGATGCCCTGCTCATCGCACGTGGTTTTTGCATTAAAGTTGCATTTCTGACGTCATGTAAATATGTTTTAAACCGATTTTCCATTAGCATTGTTCAATAAAAATCCACTCCAAATAGCACTGGGAAAGTGGAATGCAATTATATGAAATAAGGACAGTTTATGCACCAGATATTCAGCATTCTTATTCCACTCTGTCATAAAAAGTGGATTGTTTTTAAATTCTTTACATGAAAGTTTGCATGTGTATAACCTGGCTAACTAAATATCACCTTGTTTACATTGAAACTTGTGTATTAGATCCTAACCTGTAGCTCAATTATATGATATACTTTAGCGTCTTTATAAACAAAAATTCTTGCTATGATTGCTATATTCTGATTTTCAAAATGTGTCAAATCAATACGTTTTTACATATCACGTAAAACCACGTCGGATTCAAAATGGCGGCGTAGAATTGGTTGAATACCAGCAATGACGCAAAAGTATAAAAATGGACAACATTGTAATTTGTTAATTGTCGAAAAATTTGGTATTTATGGTGTTAAATGTATCATGAAGTGAGTCATAGACCTTTCTTTATTTTTTATGTTTGCTAATGGTGGTAAGTTTACAGTATCTGCATGTATGCAACTATACAAGTCTTGACAGTGATGTTAGTACAGCAACATTTTAAAAAAGTCTGTGTCCAGGACAATTGGAACATTTTTAGGCTTTTCTCTCTAAACTCATTTTGACTATTAGTTTTGTTACATCACACTTTCGCTCAATTTCGTGAGATCAATGAAAATTAAGTGGAGTCACTTGAGACTGAGAAACTTGTATTTTATTCCCGTACCCGACGGAAAAGACTTACCGCTCCGGTGGCCTAGTGGGTAGGACGTTACAAGAGCTGTTCAGAGATCGACATGAACACATGTTCCCCCAAATTAAAAGCTCATGGCGCCCTTTTCAAACCTAAACGTAAATAAACTAATACAAATTTAATTCCATATAATTTGTTAACATTCTCCAATAAAATGTGGAACATCCAATAATTGTTGATATTTTTCTGTCATGGTATTTAAATCATTCATCAATACAGACAGATCAAGGACTATGCGAGATATAAATTTGAAGGATCTTTCGTTTTCAAACCTGTGAATAGATTTACATTAGTATACAAATGACGAACAGCTAGAAAAATGAAATTAAAAAAGCTTTTGAAAGCTCTCGAATACTTTTGATGACATAAAGTCAGTTTATAAGTGATGAACAGTTGGAAAATGGAGCTTTTGAATTCCGAATTCAATACTTTTTTCTGTATTTTTCACATATTCTAGAGGATTATTTACACAAAGCTTCAACGTAGTTGTAGATGTTTTGAAAATGCTTTTATTATCTACAAGCCACAAATAAATAGTAAAGGTGTGGCACTTACTGAAAGAAAATTTAAAGAAAAAAATGTTAATGAACCAGGCACAACTTCAAGGGCGTTTTTTCCTAAAACGGCTAGTTTTTGAACTTCGAAATTTAATTTCGAGAGGACAAAATTTACATGAAAGTTTCACGCTTACCGCTCCTATGGCCTAGTGGGTAGAGCATTCGCCTCGGATGCGGCAGATCGTGGGTGATAATTGATAAGCACTTTTTTATTAGATGACTGTGATCGCTTTGGCATCACCGACAGTGCGATTATACAACAACAATAATACCATCTTTGATAAAGCCTCCACATTGAAAATGCATCTCTCTCTCTCTCTCTCTCTCTCTCTCTCTCTCTCTCTCTCTCTCTCTCTCTCTCTCTCTCTCTCTCTCTCTCTCTCTCTCTCTATATATATATATATATATATATATATATATATATATATATATATATATATATATATATATATATATATATGGAAAAATATACCAAATATATGAATATAGAAAACATATCAAGTGGTTTATTTGGTTCAACGTTGGCTTACCTTCTAGAGCATAAGAGAGGCAGAGTTAAGCGGATTCTTATCAGTGTAGGGTTGCTAACTACCGAGGCTGGCTTTAATAACGAAATTTTCTAGGATCTTGCTAACTATTGTAATACTTCACAGAGGAACATGCATTATAACCTGTGTCACCACAGAAAGGAAATGCACTATAATGCGTAATCTCACAAAAAGGAAATCTTATAAAACAGGTAACCTCGCAGAAAGGAGATGCGCTGTCACATAACAGGTAACCTCTTAAAAAAGAGACGCATTATAGCTTATATACTCATAGAAAGAAAATGTATGATACTTGTATCTTCTCCGAAAGGAAATGGCTGAAACTTGTAACCTCACAGAGAGGAAATGCACTATAAATTGTATCCTCAGAGAAAGGAAATGTACTATATCTTGTTTTCTTACATTATGAAATGCACTATAACTTCTGATCTCACAGAAAGGAGACTCACTGAAATGAAATGGACTATAACCAAATTGAGTTCATTTATATGCACCAAGATATCACACTACTATTATTAAAGTATTACTATAATTCCTTTTTAACCTTGAGTGTTCTTCAAACTAGCTTCATAGGAGAATGTTACTCTGACGTAAGCAATGATTAAATTGCCATCAAGTAATTTAGGTTAATTTTCCCCCTTTTGTGCTGAGGTACTCGTCACTGAGTTCCACAGTATTCAACGCAACGCCACATTAGTAGTTCTGCCAAGGTATTGTTTTAAAAATCCCAACCTATAGTGCATTTGCCGGCACGAATTATCCGGACAATCTCGTTCATGAAGCTATAAATCGATCACCTTTTAATTAGAAGCAAGAGCGGTTTTCTGCAGTATCAAAGGAGGCTTATAATTTTTTCGTGGTTTCATTTCTTGCCTAACACACACTTCATGGCGTTGTATTATTACAAAAACAAATCACCCCATTATGTGAAACTTAGCCACGTCACATAGTAACCATTAAGTAATGCAGATTACGTTACATTATGTGATAAATACAAAAAAAATTCGCGTTCGTTAGATATTAAATTTATGACACTAGTTAAATAGCTCATGCTATATAATATTATACAACTCATATCATAAGATTTGTATCACAGGAATACTCATCGATCTTAGTAAAAACTAATCTGGTAATTTCTTTTATACGAGTCTTAATGTGATCTTTGAATCTTTTTCTACATGATTCCAAAAAATGTTCTAAATCCATATATTTGGCAAATGAATAGCCGTGACGTTTTTTAATGTGTTCACATTTTGCAATATTCTTTATACATTTCACACTGATACAAAAGGATGATCTTATGTATGTATGTATGTATGTATGTATGTATGTATGTATGTATGTATGTATGTATGTATGTATGTATGTATGTATGTATGTATGTATGTATGTATGTATGTATGTATGTATGTATGTATGTATGTATGTATGTATGTATGTATGTATGTATGTATGTATGTATGTATGTGTATGTGTGTGTGTGTAAATAAAGTTGTATAATCTTTTCAAAATATAAATTAAGATACCCTTTTGGTAGCATATCCATGACGACGTCGCGCAACTACCAAATTAATGAAGCATTTTCCAAATGGCTAGGGATCGTAACCGAATCGACGAAATATAACATGAGCGTTTGCTTCCACAATTTTGCCGTCGAGCTTAAAATTTGGAGGTTTATGTCATGATTTATACTACTTTTATTTGCAAAGGTCCACAACTCACTACGGTCGATCATACTTTGTTGTTCTAAGTTTGGTTTCAAGTATATAAATTTAATTTAGCAGTTTGATTACGTGACACATTTCCTCTAACACCACGGTGTATTCCAAAATCTTATCACATAACGGATTTGGTTATAAAATTTTCACCAATGTGCACAAGAATGTATCGCAATGATTTCTTTTAAAACGATGTATGGAACACAGAAGCGCTTCTACCGAGTGATGTTTTGTATTAGAAAGCTGCACAGACTGGTTGATATTGCCTTCATCCCAATTAAGCTACCAAATGATACATCCACCAGATATAGTCAAGGTCTTTCCCAGTCCTTTCTTGATGGTCTTTTATCCAATTGTTTTAAGCTGGAACCATACACGTAGTCCAACCAGTCACTTCAAACGGAAACATTTGGTACGCAAGCACACACTGGAGTACAAATCACATTGTGGCATGTATGTGAATACTGGATTGTGGAGGTTGCATTATGGAGATACTATTGGTCATTGATTCAGGTGTTTTACGGAAAATTATTTATCAGCGAAACTGTAAATTGCTACTTTTTGCACCCACCAAGGTAGCAATGTTTATTTTCACTACAAAAGAGACTTCTGACAGATATAAAATTTTGCGGTAGAGTTAACCAATACAAAACGCATCACACTCTGAATTTCTAACTTATCGACTTAAGGAGCTGATTGAAATATTGTCAAAAGGAATATAAACAACCTTATCAAACATATTGTGTGCATGCCCTGATCACGCACGGTCCTCCGTAAAAGTCTGGAATAACCATTGTTACATAATTTCCAGGAGAAACGCTTTTTATTATTTTGCTAACACGATTTTATGCATTACTTCGATTTATTGCACTAGCGTGACGTCAAAAAGTATCGCCAGCCACAGCGCCATGCAGCTAAATCCTTTTATAAAATCGCAGTACTGCCATTGTGTTAGGTTTTATTAACCAACAAACGAAACATTGATATGTGATTTGTGTCTGTCAATATTGGGTTTACTGGTTTATAAATGGTCAAATTTACCTCAAAAAGGCCAATAATTATATCACGTCACTGACTGAAACTCAAAGGTAATACATATATCACTCTCAGATGTTTTAATTTATGTGTACAATGTTTTGAGAACATATTGAGAGCTGAAGCTACGATGCTTCGATGGCTAGCGTGCCGGACTCAGAATCATAAATGTGCGGGTTCGACTCCTGCTCAGACCAGTCAAGGTCGACCGGATTGGTGTATCTGTAGAAAAGGCACTTTGCCTTGGCAAGATACAACAGTTCATGTGCTGATTTTCTATTAAACTAATATCAACCAATCATTAAGTATATTGCCTTAATAATTTCCTTTATT